>JBBPQE010000599.1:0-15536 GCA_038092335.1 Boletus vinaceobasis
CTACAGTAGACTTCCCCAGACCAGTTTTGGAGGATATTTGCCTAGCAGAAAGACCAGATTCAGAAAGAAAAAGAATATTGGCTCTAGTAGAGGTAGAAATGGGTTTCATGATGCAGGGGGTTTGTTACAAATGTGGCGGACCCCCTATCGTTTTCCCTTAACGATTCCCCACCTGCCCCAGCGGACACTGCTTATCCCTCCCATTCCAGACAGATCCCCTTCTCCGGGTTAGGACTCGACCCGGCTGTGCCAGACACAGCTTGGGTGGAACTATTGGAGACGGAGTTATTCGCTGATTCCACCGCTTTCCCAGACCCTTTCCATTCCGGACATATTTAATCTTGTATGTTTTCTTACTGTTCCCGAGATTAATCTCGGGCTCTTTCCCTTCGCTATCTATTAATCTCGGACCCTTTCCTCTTAAGTCCTGATCTCTTATTCAGGACTCATATCCTTTTCCATCCTTCACCTTATAGGGAATATCTCGAGTCACTTATGTAGTTTCCTATTTAAGAACCCGCCGGCCCTAGATCTGTCAGATAGTATTTAAGACAGCGATCCCCATGTACTTCTCTTCCCTAACCTTAATCTACACCGATCTGCGTTGATCGAAGCTCGCTGTCGGAGACGCTCTACTCCCGACTTCTACTTCTTCCGCTCGCTTCTCCCGTGATCCCTTACCCGGATACGCTGCCACCCTTCTCTCCTGGACAAGGAGATATCCCAAAGACTTCCCTGAACTCGTTGAGTGCCAGGTGTGTAGTCAAGACTTCCTAGGACTCGTTGAGTGCCTAGCACGTAGTCAACCGACATTGGGCTTTTGTTGACGCACTCGCGTAACAGGGTTAGCCTGGTGGTAACCCTGCTCTTTATATTGCTCAGGTTTATGTAACTTACATAATAAGTCAGGGTTGAAGCACAGGATCCATTAGAACCTTATGTTATTGACCAAATAATGGCTGATGGCATTAGGGTCAAATAAGTGTCCCAATGACATGTCATTTTAATATGGTTATATCTGAGTGCCATGGCAACCAAATCACATGACTAAGCACTCATGTTCAGGGCAAGGGTTAGGGCTATTAATTACCCTGCAAGGGTTACAGCTAACTCCTTTTGGATCTCTTGTAAATATCAATTCTTTCCAAAATAGCCAAACATTGGGACACTTATTTGAGCCACTGTACAGGTTATCTGCCATGGGTATGGGTATGGGTCATGATTTCATGGCCCATGACAAATCTGTACCTGTGCCTGCAGTACCCATCACCACCACTTACCCTTGTGCTCACCCAACCCTTGCATTTGTGTACAAACATAATCACAAGTGCATTTTCTAAGCTTATGATTGTCTTTGTACACAAGCGCTGTGCTCTGCACCAACCACCTGCACCTGACATGCCCTCATCTGGACAACACTCAGACTTATGACATGTACAATGCAACAATGACAACAATGCTGTCACCATTACCATTGCCATTGCCATCATTGAAACAACTGCAAAGATCAATGCTAGATCCTTAGGTCACTGTCACAAGATCCTAGTAGGGAGGAGTAGAAGAGATATCACAAGGTCTTTGAGGGAAGAAACCAAGTGAATTAGACTGGGGATGCCAGTTGTCGTCCACAGGGCTTTTATAGTATTGGCATGGGTGCACAGACCAAGCTGTGCATGAAACAACCTAATAGACTGTGAGCTTTGAGGTCCTAGGCTAATCACTGAACTCAGGAGAGGAGGAACTTTAGGACTCTAGGGTAAAGACCAAGAGAACCAAACTGGAGGATGTCCAGTGGGCTCCTTGGGGTTTATATAGTGCGACATAATGTGCACAGACCATACTGTACACTACTACATATGTACATACAATAACAGAGATTAAATGCATAATGCCGCCATGAGGTGTGGCAGAATGGAAGAGAAGCATGCATAGTAATAACCATGGGAATGAAATGGAAGCATAAGATAGAAATGAAAAGAAGAACATACAGTAATGTGTGTGAGAATGAGATTGGATCTCATGAGATTGTTAATGTAACTAAATAGGGAAAGAGCATCTGTGAGTGCAAGAGAAAGAAAAGAAAAGTTACAAGTCCACATCTATGTTGTGAGATTAGATAATCGCATGGCTTGATAAGATACAGTAAGATCAGATAAGATAAGGAAAAATGAAATTGTCACTTCATTACACTACCCCCTCTCTAGGGATTGACTTTCAGGCAATTAAAGGGCAGATTCGAAGGATCCAGTATGGTATGGTTGTTGTATGAATTAAATAACTATTCGAACTGAGCAAATGACATAGATAGCTTTCTTGGAGCCTTGGAATTCAAGGTGTGAAAATTGTGGATCATGTCTTGCATGCCCTTCAGGTTACCTGCTGGTTCCCAAGTTCTATTCTCGTTGGAGTAGCCACTCCAATGCATGGGATACTCCAGGTTTTTATGTTTTAATCAGGAATTGACAATAAAGTCAACTTCCCACTCTACGTCATGATCTTCTGTGACTTCTAAAGGATCAGGCGCAACCACAGGTTGAAACAACCAAAAAGATCAACACTAGATCCTTAGGTCACAAGCACTAGTCCTAGCTGTAGAGCGAAGAGGAGGAAGGGGTATCACAAGATCTTTCTGGGAAGAAACCAAGTGAACTAGACTGGGGATGCCAGTTGTAATCCACAGGGCTTTTATAGTATTGGCATATGCACACAGACCAAGCTGTGCATGAGAGTACATGTCTACATAAGTACATACAAGTAATGGAAATAAAATACATGATGCACACACATGGTGTGGCAGAATGGAAGAGAAGCATGGATGGTGATTACTGTGGGAAGAAATGGAAGCATAGAGCAGACATGAAAAGAAAGTCATATGGTAATGAATGTGGGAACGAGATTAGATCTCATGAGAACATGAATACTGTATAACTAAATGAAGAAAGAGCATCTGTAAGCGCAAGAAAAGAAGAAAGAAAAGTTACAAGTCCACTGTTATGTTGTGTGATAAGATAATCACGTGGCTTGATAAGATAAGATAAGGTAAAGGAATGAAGATGAAAATTGTCACTTTGTTACACTACACCCTCTCTAGGGATCGACTACCAGGCGATCAAAAGGCAGGTTTGAAGGATCCACTTCCATATGGTTAATGAAACAACCTTAAAGACCATAAGGCTTAGGTCCTAGGCTGGTCACTGAACTCAGAGGAGGAGGGACTTATGAGGAAGGGGCTTTATCTCAAGGGAAATCTCCAAGAGAACCAAACTGGAGAATGTCCAGTGGGCTCCTTGGGGTTTATATACTATGGCATAATGCACACAGATCAAGCTGTACACTACTACATATGTATATATGAGACGGAGATTAAATATGTGCTGCACACACATGGTGTGGCAGAATGGAAGGGAAGCATACACAGTGATTACCGTGGGAGTGGAATGGAAGACATGAGCGGAAATGAAAAGAAGTACATACGGTAATGAACATGAGAACGAGATGAGATCTCGTGAGAACGTGAATATAACTAAATAGAGAAAGCGTCTATGAGTGCGAGAGAAAGAGAAAGAAAAGTTACAAGTCCACATCTATGTTGTGAGATTAGATAATCATGTGGCTTGATAAGATAAGATTAGATAAGATCAAGGAAAAGAAATTGTCACTTCATTACAGTTAATGTAGGGGTTACAAAGTTGTTTGAACATAGTGAATGTCATAGATAATTTTCTAGGAGCATTGGGATGCAAGGTGTGAAAATCACAGATCATGTCTTGTGCATCCTTGAGGTTACCTGCAGGTTCCCAAGTTCTATCCTCGTCGGAGTAGCCACTCCAATGCATGAGATACTCCGGATTTTTATGTTTCAATCAGGAATCAACAATGAAGTCAACTTTCCATTCAATGTCATGATCTTATGTGACTTTTAAAGGTCCAGGCACAACTATAGGTTGGCCCATTAATCTTTCTTTATAAGATTTTACCCTTGAGATGTTCACAACTGGGTGAATTTTGATAGTCCATGGCAGTTTTAACTTCACTGCATTGGTACTGATCATCTCAATTACTGGGAAGGGACCAATCTACTTCTTTGTGAGCTTTTTAGAAGCACATGTCAAACGCAAATTTTCTGTGGCAAGCCAAACTTTGTTGCTGGGTGAATAAATAGGGGTATTAGCCTGTTTTTTATCCACTTGGACCTTCTGATAGTCCTGAGCTTCTTTTAAATTGTTTTTAACTTCTTCTAATGTGTTTGCCATGCCATCAGCAAATTCCTTGGCAGCTGGTGCCTTAGAAACACGCTGTTCAATTCCCATCCTGGGGACATAATTGCATGACACTTTGAAGGGGGTTTTCATTTTCTTTGAAGATGTCTGCATCTTCGAATTATAGAAGAACTGGGCAATGGCAAGCCAATTGGCCCATTGATCTTGTTTTTCTGCACAGTATAAATGAAGGTACTGCTGCGAATCTCTGTTCATATGTTCTGTAACGAAGTGACAACTTCACTCTTTATCTTTTCTTTTGATCTTATCTTATCTAATCTTATCAAGCCACGCGTTTATCTAATCTCACAACATACGCTGGACTTGTAACATTCTTTTCTTCCTCTCTCGCGCTCATAGACGCTTTTAGTTATATTCACGTTCTCATGAGATCCCATCTCGTTCCCACGCTCATTACCATATGCACTTCTTTTCATTTCCACTCTATGCTTCCATTTCATTCACACGTTATGCTTCTCTTCCATTCTGCCACACCATGTGTGTGCAGCATGTATTTAATCTCTGTTCCCCTATGTACCTATGTAGCTATGTACTCTCACGCACAGCTTGGTCTGTGCACATATGCCAATACTATATAAACCCTGTGGATGACAGCTGGCATCCCCAGTCTAGTTCACTTGGTTTCTTCCCATAAAGACCTTGTGATATTCCCCTTCTACCTTCTCTAGCTAGGACTAGTGCTGTGACCTAAGGATCTACCATTGATCTTTGTGGTTGTTTCATGTTCTGTTTGTCCATCTGTTTGCGGATAGAACTGAAACAACCTTTAAAGACCTTAAGGAATAGGTCCTAGGCTGGCCACTGAACTCAGGAGTGAAGGGACTTAGAAGAGGGGACTTTTGTCTCAAGGGGAAGATCCAAGAGAACCGAACTGGAGGTTGTCCAGTGGGCTCCTTGGGGCTTATATACTGTGGCATAATGTGCACAGACCAAGCTGTACACTACTACATATGTACATATGGAGATGGAGATTAAATACATGCTGCACACATGAGGTGTGGCAAAATGGAAGAGAAGCATGCATGGTGATTACTATAGGAGTGAAATGGAAGCATAAGCGGTGTAGGGAAGTAATATTCCCTAGGTTCATAGGGACTAATTTCCCTTCTTTCACTACCATCTTGTTTGCTTGTCTCCTATCTTTCCTTAGTCAATTTTAATATCCCCTAGTTAGGATAAGTCTGGGCATCCCTGGACTATAAATACCCTTGTATTTTCATTCAGAAAAAATCTTTTGCCTGTGTGCATTGATCACCCATTGTCTTCATCTCTGGCTGCCAATGGCCCTTCATCTTTCATCTGTTCTTTTCCCCATTGCTCGACCATATCCAGACTTGCTGGATTAGTCATCGTTGCTGTGCATCATCGCACAACTCCTCCCGCTGAACCTGTAATACAAACCCCCTGGGTCGAGAACACTCACACCCACCTTTCTTATCTTTTGGTTTTCACTCTTGAAAACCTTTTGTTACTTACAGCGGAAATGAAAAGAAGACATACGGAAATGAACGTGTGAATGAGATGAGATCTCGTGAGAACAAGAATATAACTAAATGGAGAAAAGCATCTGTGAGCACAAGAAGAGAGAAGAGAAAAGTTACAAGTCCAGCATATGTTGTGAGATAAGATAAACACATGGCTTTGATAAGATTAGATAAGATAAGATCAAGGAAAAAGATAAGGAGTGAAATTGTCACTTAATTACAGGAACGTGGTGGATAATTTAGAGTTTATACCGAGACACTTGCACACTTCCTGCATGACTGCAGATGCAAATTGCGGTCCTTGATCCGATATGATAGACATGGGAAGTCCATGATGCTTCCATACATGGTTGAGAAATAGTTTAGGTTTAGCTATGCTGAGTGCTGTTTTGGTCTTATTGCACGGGATAAATACCGTTTCTTTGGAAAATTGATCAATGGCCACTAGGATTGACTCGAATCCATTAGATAGAGGTAGATCCATGGTGAAGTCCATGGAGATATCCTGCCATGGCCCTTATGGGACCTTTAAGGGTTGGAGCAGCCCTGCTTTGGGCTGGTTTCCAGTTTTCATTTGAGTGCACCTGTTGCACCAAGATAAATATTCGTAGATAAAAGTAGCTATCTTGGGCCACCAATAGCTTCTCTCTACCAGTTTAAGTGTCTTTGCCATCCCTGGGTGACCAGCAACTGGAGAGTTGTGGCATAAATTTAGAATCTTCATTTTTATGTCATCAGAATTGGGAACGTACAGTAGATCTGGTGATCCCAATAAAGCAGTTCTTTGACCCTGCACACTTCATGCTTTTCACATAGGTCAATCACTTCACTCTCTTTGAGCAAAACTATCTGGCTTTTGATGAGTTTTAAGATTTGTTTGCCTTCATTGTGAATTTCAACCCTGGTCTGGGTTTGTACTCACTCTGGCAGGATAAAGATAATACCCTTGTTGTCATCTTCGACTCCTTGGGCATGGTCTTCACGATGCGATAAAGCATCAGCTTTTACATTAGAAGTGCCAGGCTTATGGATGAAAACGTAGTTGAAACACGTCAACCATTGATACCATCGGACTTGCCGATGATTTAGATCTTTTGATTTCATAAAATACTGTAGGTTGGCATGGTTGTTCAAGATCTCAAATTGGAACTTTATGCCTTCCAAATAGTGACACCAGATTTCCAGTGCATGAATAATAGACAACATTTCCTTGTCTGCAATTGGATAGTTCTGTTCTTCCAGAGATATCGAATGTGAGGAATAGGTTTGTCATCTTTTAATATAGAAAGTACCACCCCTGTTGCATAATCAGATGCATCGGTTTCTAAATGGAACTGGCAGTCGTTATCGGAGTATGCCAGTACAGGAGCAGTAGTGAATTTTTCTTTTAGCATATCAAACGCTGTTTGCTGTGAAGTGGACCATTCAAATCCTGTGTCCTTCTTCAATAAATTGTTTAATGGACGTGTGACTTGTGCATAGTCCTTAATGAATTGGTGATAGAAATTGGTGAGTCTCAAGAAGCTTTCTACTCCTTTTACATTGGTGGGAGTGGGCCATTCTAGAATCACTTTGACCTTGGAATTGTCCATGTGAATTCCATCTTTACCCATGATCATGCCAAGGAAATCAACCTCGGTCTTACTGAAAGTGCATTTTTCTGGTTTCACGAAGAGATTGTTTTCTTCTAAGTGGTGCAGTACTTTGTGCACGATATCATCGTGTTCTTTTTGGTTATCTGTTTTTGTTTTTAAGACCGGGTCGATCTCCTGGGTGAACTCTGGAACTCCGTAGTTTTAGGGGTCTCGGAAGGACTTCGGCTTCAGCTTATGTGCTGCGCCAAGCTTAGGTTCTGTCCAGTATTTCAGAGCGGAGGAGTGGAGAGATTTGGAGGATGAAGGAAGATAGATTTGGGAGGATCGTATCTAAGTGGATTACAAGCTAAGGTACAGAGATTGTACAGAGGTTTATATATGGAGGCGGAGAGTCGTATTGCTAAGTATCACTATGAGTATTGGTAAGGAGTATGGAGTTGGATGTAAGGAAGCCAGAGCTGTGCTCCTAAGCAAACACAGGATTGGAGGTATGTACGATGCGAAACTAATACTAAAGGAGAAACATAAACAAGAGTTACTATATATGGATGTCCAGAAGTACGGAGATGCGATTTGGAGAGAGATTGCACCAGAGTTCGTATGTGACAGAGTCGGAGTTAGTTTGGAATTCCAGGATGTGACATTTGTAAAGATCATAAGGTTGTTGATGTAGACAACCACAACTCCATCCATATTGGCAAAGATCTCATTCATTATCGCTTGGAAGGTTCTGGGCAAGTTGCATAGCCCAAAATACATTATGAGCAGTTCATATGCTCCTCGGAAGCAAACAAAGGCAGCCTTCCATTCGTCACCTTCTTTGATGCAAACATTGTTGTAGCCCCAACGTAAGTCCATTTTCGTAAAGAGCTTTGCTCCTTTTAATTTATCCACTAGCTGACCAATCAATGGCAGCGGGTAATTGTTTTTAACCATGTGTTCGTTTAGGTATGTAATGGTAGTCCTGAACCATCCACTCCTTGCCACCTTTCTTAGGCACGAAAAACACAGGGCTTGTCTGAGGGAATTTAGAGGGCCTTATGTAACCCTTCTTTAGTTGGTCATCAATAAATCCCAGTAAAAACTGGTTGTGCTAGATAGTGTCCCAGTATGGTTGTACCTGTTTTTTTTTGTTGAGTTTGAATATACATATATGAACAGGCACAGGCAGACTCTACCAATGAAATGGGCACTTAGTACGTGTCACGGTCTAGCTATTCATGGTGTGATATGTTTTGGGGTTTCAAAGGCTAAACTGCACAATGACAGCATATTGATATATTTAAATTTGACAAGGACAATAATGGTACAGTATGCTAAGTTATGCTACTGTATGATTGTCATGCATATACCGACATAGGAGCGCAGATGATGTATTATGCATTTCTCGCATATAGTAGCATACAATAGCATAATACCACATGTAATAGATGCATTTCACAGCAGAATATGGCAGACAATCAATATCATAACATTGCAGATCACAGCATAAAACAGCAGGTAACAATTACAGACAGGTGCAGCTCACAACAGAATACGTACAACCCTATATCTCCCACTATACCATAGGGGCTTTCTTGGAGCCACGAGGTTTCTGGATAGTTTGTTTATGTTTTCCAGCTGTCTTGGATGCCTTTGGTGCAGCTACAGGTACATCTTTGGTGTTTGATACTGTACTGGCATCCACTGTATTGTTGACCTCTTGCATGAAAGGGGTAGTGTGACTCAGAATCTTGAGTTTGAATCCAGACTTCGACAGCATAGCCCTAAGTTATGAATGTGTTACTTTAATAATTTCAGATAATTATGTTCACTTACACTGGATTTACAATGGTGGAAGATGCAGGAGCGATACTTGAAGAAATGGGAGTGACAGTCACTAAAGAGGGCAAGGGAATAACACTTGGGGAAGATGCAGGAGTGGCAGGTGGGACAACCACAGGAATGATGGCAGGTATGACTGCAGAGGTGACAGCTGAAACCACAGTGAGGGCGACAGGAGGGTTAACAATGGGAACAACAGCTGAAATAACAGTAGGGGCGGCAGTAGGAACAACAGCCTGAGTAACAGCAGGAGCGACAAAAGGGTTGACAACAGGAACAACAGCTGGAATAACAGTGGGGGCGACAGCAGGAACCACAGCAGGGGCAACAGCTGGAATAACGGTGGAAGCAATGGAAAGGTTAACAACAGGAACAACAGCTGGAATAACAGTGGGGGCGATGGCAGGAACCACAGCAGGGGCAACAGGAGGGAAAGATGTGGAAGAGATAGTTGAAGATGTGGCAATGATAGTCGAGGGTTCGAGAGGCTCATGAAGATCGTTATCGTCTGGTGATTCACTGCAATCAAAAGTGAATAGGGTGCAAGTGACAGACGAGGCATCGTCTCTTGCACTATCCTGAACGGCATCCAAGTCAGTTGTATCAACTATGTATTTACTGTTAGAACATTGTAATGAAGGCAAAAAACACTTACCTTTTATTTTTTTCATACCTCCCACAGGTATTGACTGCTTCATCTTTCATTTTCTGTTAGCGGTGGAGACTATCTCCGTTCCCTGACCTCCTGCCTCAGGCTCCTCTTCAGTTTTCAATGACTTGTTACCACTGGCAAGCCATTTATCATCCTCATTCAGATTGTTCCTCACCCAACTATTATTCCTTACCCAACTAGGATAGTCAGTAGCACATAAGTAATCCAGCTTCCATCTGTTCTGACCAAGCTTGAAAATTGGGAATGACTTCATTATCATTGCATGAAAGATATCTCATGCAGATGTGGATATCTTGCTCCATGATTTCAGTGTGAGTCCTTTGTTGACCAAGTCAATCCAACCCACATGCAGCACCTTCCGGATTGCCTTGATCATGTCCTTGGACACCATAACGCTGTTTGTGTCCCCGAAATAGGCAAGCTTCCAATTTGTCTCCCCATGTCCTGCAGCCAAGTGCATCCACTGATTGTATTGTGATTGCATCCAGAAATGTAGATTTGGGTAGGCCGAGCCAGTCAAGTTGTCCTCAGCGGGAGGGAATAAGCTGGGTACATCACCTCCACAGTCTATTGGGAAGCGGCCCTGCTGCAGAGAGGCTGTGAGCTGATTGTAAAGTGTCCTAGACAAAACGTACATAAGTAGTTGGATTGATACAAGTAACAAGTTGCGCGGTACTTACTTTATGGTGTCCCTTTCCAACATAACCTTGGATAGTTGGACTTCTAATTGGTTACAGTGCTGTTGAAGGATGCCCACCTGCTGGGTAGTGGTGGTATCCTGTGTGTATGCAGCCTGAAAAAATAACAATAAGCAGACCTCATGCAAAACCTGCTCACCTGGGAAAACATCCCATAACTGGCGGTTGTTTGATTCATAAGTGTGCCTAGATCCCCTGCCTTCTGCAACAAGGGAGCCAATAGCAGAGGTAGAGAGGATCTATAGTTACTATTTGTAGTGTTCATGTTATACGAACCAAAGTTGAACATGTTGCTGGATGCGTTCATTCTAAGGCCTATGTTACGCGAGTGTGTCAACAAAAGCCCAATGTCGGTTGACTATGCACTAGGCACTCAACAAGTCCTAGGAAGTCTTGACTACACACCTGGCACTCAACGAGTTCAGGGAAGTCTTCGGGATATCTCCTTGTCCAGGAGAGAGAGGGACGGTGGCGTATCCGGGTGAGGGATCGCAGGAGAAGCGAGCAGGAGAAGTAGAAGTCGGGAGTAGAGCGTCTCTGACAGCAAGCTTTGATCAACGCAGATTGGTGTAGATTAAGGTTAAGGAAAGGAAGTACATGGGGATCGCTGCCTTAAATACTATCTGACAGATCTAGGGCCGGCAGGTTCTTAAATAGGAAACTACATAGGTGACTCGAGATATTCCCTATAAGATGAATGATGGAAAAGGATACGAGTCCTGAATAAGAGATCAGGACTTAAGAGGAAAGGGTCCGAGATTAATAGATAGCGAAAGAAAAGAGCCCGAGATTAATCTCAGGAACGGTTTAAGAAAACGTACAGGATTAAATATGTCTGAAATGGAAAGGGTCCAGGGAGGCGGTGGGGTCGGTGAATAACTCCGTCTCCAACAGTTCTGCCCAAGCTGTGTCTGGCACAGCCGGGTCGAGTCCTATCCCGGAGAAGGGGTTCTGTCCCGATTGGGAATGGTAAGCAATGTCTGGTAAGACGGGAGGGGAGATGTTAGGGGAAAACGATAGGGGGTCCGCCACATTTGTAACACCTATAAGTTAGAGAAATAACAATACAATGAGTACAATGAGGGAGACACGACTTGGGGACTCAGAGGTAAAAAGATAAGATGCATTTGGATGCGTCAGGGGTTATAATCTCTGATCCGGGATATGCCATGGATATAAAAAAACTGATTAGATCAGATTTTTCACTCTTATATAAAAAATGTTGGAATCTGTCATTCCAAGGCTTATCAAACAACCCACTGTCATCCACATGTTGGAAGATGTCATCAAAATTGATATCCATGGCATTGTCCCTGAGTGGGATTCTTACGCAGTTTGTCTTGACATTGACAAACCTGGAAAAAAGGTAAGGAAAGCTAACTGTGCTGCATATCTACTGAATTCTATTACAGACAATCATTTTTTGTATCAAAAGAGAACCCAAATCCATCAATATCGATGATGAGAAGACAGCCGACTTTGAAACCAAGTCTGAGAGTTCCTCTGGCAAGTGTGAGGATAACAGCAAGAACAACTCAGAGTCTATTTCATACGTCCTCATACATATATGTAATCTAACAAGACCACCTTGACAAATCCCTAGCTGCCCTGTTTTACCATGTCATCTTCTGATCAGGTCAAATGAGAAACACCTTCAAGAGATGCGAGTGAGGCACCCAGACCTTGTGATTTCGAAGTACTTGGTCCTTCTGTTTGACAGGTTGGAAATCGAAGCATGGAACACTGAACGGAAGGCAGTATTCAAGGAGATGACATACAAACGAGCTCGTATTGAGTAGTGTAGTTTCAATGTATCCCCCTTGCTCCCCCATTTACCAATTACACTGAGCCTCACTGTCAGACATTTTCGCCGAATAGAGCCCTTCCATCCCATATTATTGTCCACTCTGCGCTACAAATTTCGTTACTCTACATCCTGTTCGTTGCCATTGTTATCATCATCTGCTGTGTATACACTGTATGGTACCCCCAAATCTGAAATATCCAACCCCGGTTTTTCTACCATACAATAATATACCTTGTTTTGTGCTGATCCTCGCAATGTAAGCTCCCTTGGGATCATGGCAACGGTGCTGCGGATGTCCTTGACGTCAGTTACGATTATGTCATTGAGAAGCTTTGATGCAGGTATGACCTGAAAGGAAACCTTGAGGAGTCTTGCATCTGGCTTGGAGTATAGCTTGAGAATGGCAAGGGTATGAAATTCCCAGTCTTCGTTTGCTGTCCTTATTGTGACCTGAGTGAAATACTGAACCTCTCCACAATGTATATTCCCTTCAAGCAAAAACTAAGAAAAGCAAATAAAAAAAGTTGTAATATGTTGAGATAATACAGTCATACCTTTACATTACACAAAATGCATAACTGGTCGGGAGCTTTAAGCGCCTCTCTCCATAGTGAGCAAGCGGTTTGTCCGTCCAGCAATAATAGCCATGACCATTTTTGGATGTGAGGCATTGGCTGTCCAGGGGGCAGAAGAGCTGAGATATAGTAAGTGATATTGTTGTCGGGTAGAGTGGGATATCTTGCACATTTCCGGAGGAGTACATAACCATCTCTGAGGTCTTGGGCACTGTTTGGAAGGCCCTTTAGGGGAGTATCGAGCTTGGGCATCATAGGAACAAGTGTGTTGACTTGACAGCACTGCACACCCTCCCGTGCCATATTAGCATATGGTTTTGATGGTTGTCATAATTCTTGCCCCAGATTGCTGATAGTTCGCTCCATTGTCCATTGAGCATAGCAGAGAGGTGGACCCTTTTGAATCACCTCAGTAATGAGATGTGTTACCTGATGAACTGCCAGACGAACGAAATGAATTCTAGATTCCTTTTGCTGATAGTATATTTGTTCAAAATTGTGTTGCCAGCTACAAAGGAGTAAATGTGCATCGACAAGTTGTTGTTGCATGATGGAATGTTGGCACATAATTTGGAATTCACAGACCAGCATACAGTAATGACTCCAGTACTTAGTTGGTAGGATTCCATATAGCAGAGTGGGAGCAACACCGAAAGTGTACAGTTGAAACTCCCAGGTCTTGTATTGGGTATTGATTTTTTTGGCAATATTTTGGGGTTTGTGATTGTATGAACCGGGAAGATGGCTGCCTGCATCCTCAACATCTTTTCTGTGAGCTATTCAAACCTCCCTATTACTGAGCACGGCCCAATTCCAAGTAGCGCGGTTGTCATTTGCACTAATGTCTATAGTTCCATGTCAGAGCGAGATAAGGAGATCCGAGAGATTGCTGGCGAGATGCATAATGTCCAGCGTAATAGAAAGGGGTACCCCAAGCGATCACCTATGATCAAGCCCCAAAATAAGGGGAGGTTTGGTAAGACCTGTCTCAGTCTTTGTTTTTTCCCATTGAGTTTGATTAGGTACTGACATGATGCACTCAAGATTCTCAGCGTAGTGGGAAGAGCCTCCTAGAGGGAGCTTGAAGACATCAATATCGAGATGATTACTTCCATCGACAACACGATCTAAAGGGCATAAGAGAGTGGGATAGTAGTGCGTACCATGCTCCTTTCGGCGACCGAGCACACCACAGTAAAGACAGCAGCCATTTTTTCCACTATGACCTACCATCCCATCCCAGTAGACAAGACCAGGACTATCAGCAGTGATAAAGAGTAGGTATACATTGGATATGTAGTGGGAATCATTCAGGGGATTCCAGATAGGAAGTCCTCTTGTTGGATAGTGGCGAGATGATGGAGACTGGGGAAGAGAAATGAGTCAACGTTCTTGGGTTTGTTGGGGTCAGGGATAAAACCGCCAGGTAGTACATGTAACTTTTTGTAGTGTCGATCTGGTGGAAGATTGATAATGATCCATACGTAGATCCAACAATTGAACTCCCTGCTGTCATAGAGCTGGGTGGTAAATGTTTGGGCTGGCAGTTTGAGATGACCACGAGACCCTTGCAACGTTTGTTGATTCCATTGAGATCTGTGAATGGACCAGTATATGCAAGGCATGTGTTCAAGCACATGTCGTGATGAATGGGCTCGACTCTGGTGAAAGTACGGATGGTTCTTTCAACACTGTAAAAGCTCTGTATATCATCAATACCAGGTGCCCCAGAGAAGTTCCATACAGTAGAACAGCATACACGTTCATATGCATCTTGAGATGAATGTTCCAGTGTCAAGTAGGTAGAGATGCTGTATCAAATTCCAGGGTTTTCAATGATGAGGGGGGTATTGGGTGGATTGCAAAGCCTGTTTAAAGCGCCCTCACTAAGTTTAACGACAGGGTCTGCAGTGGATGCATCCCTGAGTGCAAGGATGAATTTCATGGTGTTGCACATCGGTTACAACATTGCAGACTGAAATAGAATGTCAAGGTCAACACGAGGATGCACTCAGTGTTGGTAATTGATCCCAAAGGGAGGGTCCAGTTGGATTGGTGGGTCCGGCTCAGGTGGTGGGCCTGGCTGGATTGGCGAGTCTGGCTGGATTGGCAAACCTGGTTGGATTGGCAAGTCTGCCCAGGTAGACTATATACAATAAGCTGCTTTCAACTTAAAGATAAAATAAATATATATGTACCTCGGCAAGGGAGGGTTCCCTCGCTATGCTTAGAACAGCCACAGTTGTAGTGTACAGTGCCCCCAGCAGGTTGTATGCTGAGGAGGATTGTCAAAACCAGTTTGAACATTGAGAAATGTGCCCTTACCTCAAACGAAAGGCTCTCAATGAATCTTGGGCTTAAAACAATTGGTAGTATGGTGTGTTTTGTACTGCGAGCAGGGTATTTCAGCATTGTACACAGTACAAAACACGCCAGCAGAGAGTAGCATAAAAGGAAAAAGTGGCAGATTATGGCCATGTATAGAGGTCGCTCACCACTACACCCACGCGCATATCTCAACAGACAAATAAGTCTAAATTCACACATCAACATATAGGTACACTATCTAGCACAACCAGTTTTCACTGGGAATGAATACC
>JBBPQE010000600.1:0-15504 GCA_038092335.1 Boletus vinaceobasis
CTCCGGTGTCTTCTTAATTATCTCCCAGGGATGTTACCTCACACTTCTCCGTCACACGTAGAACACATAATTAGTGTATAACCACTGTTCGATATCACCCATATCACCACTTATTTTTATTACAGGGATATAACGCAGAAAGTCTGGTGCCAAGGGTATACTAATATCAGGGATATAAAGTCAGATTTGTATATATTTTTCGTATCTTGGCCGTCATCGCGTGTATATGCGGACCAGTGGACACACTCCATGTGGGTACGCTGGTGTACTGAACCATATTTTGACATTTGAATGCAGAGCCTTCCGATTATCATGTGGGTCATGGGGTACTCGCAACGGCTCCTTGAAACAGGAACCCAGTATTCTCCGGTATCCACGCCAATCCCATCGGTTCGTTCATGCACAGTCAGCATTGCCTCGGCATCACTGTCTCCATCTCACTGCTCAGACACCGACCGCCTGCGGAATCAAACGCTGCGGTTGGAGTTCGTTCGTCATCCCATTCTTGGCTTGCCTTCCAGGCTCTGAGTCGCTATGTACCCATTTCGCTAAAATGGGACAATGCTGGGTTCCTGCCCTCATCGGCCCCGTTCGGTCTCCCGAGGGCAACTTGTGGGGCGTGGGTCGCTTCTTCACTGCCTCCCACAGCGTTAACGGATTTGTCGCACTGCTTATTGCTGCGATACTAATGTTCGTGATTTATGTGTCATGTACACCCAGAAAGTGTATCACATTCTTGTTCAGGTCCCTCACTTCGTTGTGTATGCCACATTTGTATATGTACTTTGGATGCTCGCGAAGGCGAGCCAATGGTATGGTGGCGCAGCTGTCCTCGCTAGTTGAAACGTTGACGACTGTGGGGGGAGGTGCATGTACACACATGCCCATAGTGTCTCGTGAGCTAAGTTCAATCAACTCAGTGCTTGGCTTGATCGAGATCCCCAAGTCCAGTTGACCCCGGTAAAGTAAAAGCATGTAGCCAGTTCTACAGAAAAAAAAATTGATATACGCAAGAAGGTCGAAAGTAAGCTATGGGTCACAATCAAGGAAATGCGGGGGAAGGGTAAGGGTAAGGGAGAATGCAAAAGATAATTGAAAAATCAAAATCCGCCAAGACTGACTTCACTTCGATTGGAAGGCGTGCGCGAGGTGAGCGGAGGTGGAGGGACGAGGTGATTGGTGTTGGCGCCCTCTTTTAAGCGAGATTCCCGAGCGTAGGCTTGTCGCACGTACGCATAACGCTGGAAGTGATTGAGAGCTTGGAGGAATATCACACCAACCTGTGACGGAGCAAGCGACATGAGTCGCCGTGTGGAAATCGGAGATAGACTAGCTTACCGGGTGTACTCTCAGCTCGTTGAAAATGTCCACCGTTGCTTCTCGCACGGACTCGTGCTGATGGAACAAGCAGAAGCTCAGAGGCTGCAAGCCTCCAACATGAGGGGGTGTATGCGCCAACAGCTGTACGATCACATCAAATAAATGTCTTTCCGCATTTCCTATCATATAAAAGACAACATACCTCGACAACCTGCTCATATGATCGGACGTTCTCTGAAATGGTACGGACAATCAGCTCAGCCTCGGCATCGGGAATATTTTTCACAAGGCGAAGGCGGGAAAATTGATGCATGAGATCGAAGCCTTGGATCGCATCCGTGGCGCGATACTTTTGAAAATCCTGTCCCTCTGTAAGGAGTCGCCGGAATGAGCCACCACCATAGACCACGTACGATCGTGCAGTACTGATAGGCCTTTGTCCTTCGCCAGCCTTCGATACGACTAGCGTTGGCGGCCAATTCCCTGGATGCCACGGTTTCGTCTGGAAATACAACGCCACTCCCCAGTGATCCCTCAGCGAAAGAAGCACTCGGGAACCCCAAGGCCGTCGAGCCAGTTGCTACCTCCTCGTACCTCGATGCAAGTCGCACGAATCGACTCACATATTCGCTGAACCGCAACCTCACCAGTGTCTCCCCGAAGTGTGACATGATGGCAGAAATGAGCTAGAAAGTGCGACTCAATCAATCTAATGCGCTTTCGTCCGTCCAGAGAAAGCACGTACGTCTTCGATGAACAAATTATCCGAGCAATCAGACCGTGCTGCAAAATCCGATTTTTGATTGGATTGGCTCCCGTCTCGCGTAGCTATCCGCGCAATTTCTTCTTCACTCGCTCCCGAGTTTTCAGCACGAATCACGACCGAGCGAGGGACCAGGGGAACAATCGCCGGAGGTATGGCGGTTGCTGGGAAAGAAATATGAATGTCTTTGGAAATCACTACGCGACCAGTCCCAACGTCCATCAACAAGTCCCATGATCCCGACGTCTCAAAGATCGGATTCGTAACGCCTGCGATGTATGCTGGTCTATGGACCCACATGCAATCAGCGTCCATTCATACTCTCGAAGAGCGTCCCAACTTACGTCGTAACCCAATCTTCACCCCCCGCCAACCCAGCGTATGGAAACGCACGTTCGATGAAACCTCTCAGGATCGCTCCGCATCCTGAACCCAATGCACATGCTGACAACACATAGTTGGCCACTTGACCTGCGGGTATGTTATGACCTAAAAAGAGAATACGCTTTCCAGTGACGAGTGCATTAAAGAGAATTATAATGGGATGTGTGAGATTTCCGTTCGTGTGTAAATGTGGATGGTGTGGTCCAGAAATGGTCACAATCGGTGAAGAGAATGTCTGTATTAACTGAATTAAGGAATACTGGGGTATGGGCAAAGCGTCAGTCCGTGTCAAGCGAGGTAGAGGAGTCCTGGACTGACATCACCGACTTCCTCGGGAAAAGTGGCGAGGGGAAGCTTGATGGGTAGTTGATGTCCTTTGTAAGCTATGGTTGTTTGGAAAAAATGGGTATCCTTGGATAATCCAGAACGTAAATGCGGGTCCGAGGCCGTAGGTATCGCGCTATTGTAGGCATTATGTTCTCGTGCGAAACCATGGGACGATGAGGATGATGCATCGGTCGACCTGCGGCCTCGGCTGGCTTGGGTGCCGGAGGTAACGCTCCCTGGTCCCCCTCCGATTGCAACACCGACCTGATTGTCCAGGATGACGCTTTCATCGCCAACCCAGACCGCACTCCCACCCAGGGAAAAGGACGAGTCAGACGGAGAGGACGGGTTGGGTTGGTGCAGATGAGAGCTAGCGACGCTGCTCTCGGTCGTGGAACGTTCACGCGTACCTTCGACCTGAGGATGGCGCCGAATAAGAATACCATCCTCACTGGGATGCGACTCTGCCGACGAGGTGGTCTTGTGCTGCAGTTTTCCGTGGGAGCCACTGAGGTTGGATACGTTGTCGGGAATCTTTGGGGAGGCAAACCTCTCGCTAAAGATATCTTTGCGCTCGGATGCACGCATGACGAGCTTCTCAGTTCGGGTTAGTTCGGGTGTGCCGGTAACATCCATGGAGTTGATGGCATCAAACAAGCGGGCCAGACAGTCTTGCGAAGGGTTGGTAAAGTAGTCATCCAAGGCGAGTAGGAGGACTGGCTGTTGATGGTGTGAACGAAGAGGACAGGCATGCCGTGGCGGCACTCACCTTGAAGATCTGAATGAACGGATGGCGCGTGCAAATGGCCATCGCTTTGACAACCGCGCCTCTGCAAACGCGCGTCAAACCGGGTCAGAGACTACATATGTGGTTATGATTGGTTCGGACGGCGACGCACCTCCGAGCCGTCTTGTCGTGTTTTGTCCGAACCAAGTTCAGCACGTATATGAGCCCCGGGTGACCGTCTGGGTTGCTTGAAGGATCATCAGAGGATTCGGAAATCTCGAGAGCGAGGACAGGCGAGATGGTGTTGAATGGCGTCTGGTTGAGGAAGAATATAGTCCAGTCTTCGAGATGTCGCTCCGCACCATCGGGGAGCATCAGGTTGGCTAGGAGTCTATTGACGGGCCATCAGTCGTCGGCTGTCGATGCTGGGGTGCAGAGTCTCACCCCTCATCTGTCCCGAGTGGCTGAGGAAATTGGTAGGTAAGCTGAGCACCACTATCAATGTCGAATTCGGCGAGCAAGACGAATGAACAATGGGGGCCCTTTCCAAGGGCCATGGTATCAGTTGTGAAGGGAGTCGCCGGGGTCGGTTGTGGTGCTCTGAGAAATGTCCGGCGTCCGTGCGTACTACAACTTCATTTTTGCCGCGTCCAACGCGACATCGCCGCCAGACAAAACGTCTAATTGTTGTCACTCGGAAATTTCCTTTTACAGATCATTGCAATATTGCCCCTCATCACCCTGGCAAACGAAAAACAGAACCAGGACGAGTATCAAAACTGTGCGAACATCTCCACCGCCTTACTGACCGCAGCCATCAGCTCCGAGAGACGCGCACGTAGATGATCTTGTCGAATCCGGTCAGTACCCACGACAATCCCAACACACAACAGAGACAGAGACAGCGCAACGCGTGCCTACCCAAGATCGTGGGAGTGGGTGGAGATAACCTGCCTTGGTCCCGTTCTGCCACCAGTAACTCTTGTACATCCTTTGCGAGCCTCCCCTCAGCTGTGTCCGTTTCATGCGCGAGGCGGGCCGTCGACCATATGTACGTCGCAATGATTGCACGAAACAAGCGCTTTTTGAACTCTGTAGCACAGGTTTGATCGTGGGGTCAACAAAAACCAGCATATATGCATGTTGCACCTGCAGATACCTTGCCTGAATTCTTCGGTCTTGCTCGCCTCTTTCATCGCGCTTTGGTTAATCGGGGCTGCAAATGTGTGAATGAAATCCGTCGAAGATTGCGTGAGGATTTCTTCCAACGTTCGGTCCTGCTCAGTCGACTGAGGGGGTTGCTGCGAGGGTGACTTCGGGCTCTCCAGAAAGTTGATGGTATCGGCCGTCGTGTTATCTGTTTCGTTGTCCATGTCTGGCAGATGGAAGAAAAGTAGAGCCAAAAAATAAGCACTGGCCGTCACGTCCAGTTCATGAATCACATGACCGGTCATGCATTCACGCCTCATCTAGTGTAGGAAATTTCGAAATTATCGTCAGTTACGCGAAGCGACGGTACAGTAGACCTCTCCAAAATCAGAGCGACCATCCTGAAGCACCCCATTCGACCTAGTTCCGCCTCACCGTGGAGCAGGCAGCCCACTTGCCGTCACCCCAATCTCCGTCACCTCCGTGAGGGGATCCAGCTTCCCTTTGAATTCGGGTAAGAACGACGCATCCGTATACGGGCAGTGTACCGATGGAGAGCCCTTGTAAATCGGCGTATATGTGGCTGCACAGATATCGAATTCGGTGAATTCGTCATAGGAAATCTCCACTGCATTCCGGGGGTTACGATCTCCTGCCGCAATCCGTTGTCGTGCCTGCGCAGGAAATACACGTCAGCGTGGCGTCACTGAGAGTAGCTCCTACTAGATAGAACGCACCTGCGCAACAATTTTTGGGTCCGGATTAAGTTCTAATAGACGTCTCGCAAACTTGGCAGCAGTGGCGTGGTTGTCAGCCTTGGCGAACAATCCAATTGCCTTGCGTAGAGCTATTTGCATGTGTGGCGGTTGGAGTTGGCAGTGCGTAAAATATGCCGCGAGCTCCAACTGTCGACGGACATTGCCCGGCTCGTCCCTCTCGACCCGTCGCCGCTCCAATTCAATAGAGACCCCCAGCAGGTATTCCCGTGCGGAAACGACGGTGTCGCGCCACTGCAATTTCCACCCCAGTGTCATTAAAAGGTATGTACGATGAATAAGTTGACTGACCTCCTTGGCTTCCTCATCCGAAGACACCACTACCAAGAATAACGTTTGCAGTATGGATCGGAAGACAGCTTGAGCTTCAGGGAGCCTGTTGCCTGAGACAGAACGGAAGCCTTCCGAAAGCTCAGCGCGCACGGACGGCAGGGATCGCACGGCAACAGGTAAAACCCGCCCAGGTGAAGCTTCTGATGGATTGCGTCTGACATGGACCTGAAGAGGAGGTAAGGATGCCAGGGGAGAAACGTAAGCGTGGGATGACCGGTAGACGGCAAGGAACAATTGTTTCAAGGGTGCGAAGTTGACGACCCCAAACTGCCGGTTCAGTAGCTGAACATCATTCAGTACAGCCCAAAATCTCTGAATTCCCTGTCCAACGCAACTCACCTGCATGGCGGTATCGAAAGACCCCGCGGCAACATGATCCGCAGCGAATGGCGAATTGCGTACCCAAAGTTCGTTCTCACTCATACCAGGGGTCGCACCCGTCCCTTCATCCTCATCCTCGCCGACAGCATCCTCAAATTCGTCTTCCGTCTGAGTCTCGCCATCGGCAACATCGGCATCAAGATCCCATCCAGCGCCATCAGCATCAACTTCAGGAATCTCTTCTTCCTTTGCCCAATCATCAAGTGCAGACGAAGCAGCGGCAGTAGTGGTATCAACGCCGTTGGCATAAGGAACTTCGCCATCCTTGTCCAGGTTGCCATTCGCGAGTGCACGGTCCCAAAAGCCCTCGCTGGACGAAATTGATGGCCAGTTGAGGTTTGCAGTGGAAGTGATAATGGGCGGTGGCTTGAGGGTCGACTGACCGAATGAAGGAACATCGTCGATATCCGCTTCGCTCAAACCGGCAGTTTCGAGGATTTCGGCTGCCTCTTCATCCAAGCCGTTTGTTTTTGCAGTCAAGTAAGCAAGCGGATCTGAAATCCAGGTCAGCGAAACAGCCCGAACATGATCAGAACAAGCGCATACGAAGACCCACGTCCCGTAGGACGGCGATTCTTCCCTGCACGTCACCAGCATACAAGGCGTTATGAAAGCGTGACATTGGGTCCCCTCTCGCAGCCGCGATCTTCAGCATCTTAGACAGTTTATCCGTGCTGCCAGTAGCTAGATACAAGAACGACAAGCGGTCGAAGTTCTTGGTCTGTTGGTAGGCCTTCTCAACGATCTGCAATAGGACAATCGGTCAATTCCACTGTAAAATGTAGGTGGTATAACTTCAGCTACTTTGTGGTTTCCTTGCTTGAGTGCCTGTTGCGCTAAACGCTCCCAACAATCAGGTCGATCGATCGCTCTTGCGGTCTCCAATGCTACATCAAGATTTCCGCATTCAATGGCAAGGTCAAACCTCGTATTCTTATCCTGGACGAAGTGCAATGCAATCTACACGCATTGTCACAGGTATTAGACAGCAGTCCCAAACCAAATGCATTCATGATTACCTCGGGGAACCCCTTTTGCTGCAGGTAAGCAATAATACTCTGCCCAATGAGCGTCGATGTCCGTATGATATGCAACATCTCTTCGTAGTTATTCCGGAGCAACGCAAGCTTGAACCGGTACTCCGTAGGGTCAAACGTGATTGTTCGGGGACGTGCGGAACGGTCCAAACAGTACGCTGTTTTGCCCTTGATGCGCGTGAGATAGACAGGATTGTCGAGCGTGCATATCACCCCGTTGTCGCTTCAAGCATCCAACAATGAAAGTGAAGTTAGCATCAAGGTCTCATGCGGCAACATCGGACATACCCTTGAGGAAGGCAATATTTTATGTGGTTGAGAGTAGAATAGATGAAGACACCCGTATCATCCCAGGCTCCAGATTTGATTCGAATCGTTTCATGGACCAGGCTGTTTTGAGAAAAGTTTTTATTGGCGATGGTAATCGCTACCGCCATTGAGATTACGGGACCGCAACGCAGAACGAGGCCAGCACTCACTGTGCTTGCTCATCAAGGCTACAAGTTGCCCGTCCGAGCTCCAGGCGACATACTTGACGGGTGGACTGTTCAGCTCAGCAATGATCTTCTGCTGTTGGATATCATAGAGAGCAACCGACGACGTGGAACTCAGGATAAGACATGCGGTCCCACCGTAGAAGATCTCGTTGGTCTGAATTGGCGCCTTGATCCCCTTCACTACGGAGTTCGACAAATCGCGAACCTCGATAAGCTAACGAATCGCTGAGCACCCAGATGATTGACTGTCATAATTTCGTTTTACCTGTGTGGTCTTATTCAAGGCGGCGAACCTGTTCCTAGCCACGAAAATCGCGCTGTGAGCCGTGCCACGCTTACCATCCGTGGACGAGTCCTTGACTTCTCCATTGGTCTGTGTGGGCAGGGAAGATAATTCGAACAAGCCGTTGTCCGAAGAGATCGTCGCGATAACGGCCCGTTCAGCAGGGTTGTAGCTCAGCGTTCGAGGAGGGACGTAAGGACTACCGAATTTGCGGACGCTAAGGAGGCCGATATCTGAGCCGGTATTAAAATCGTATGCTCGGACGTATTTATCCCGGATATAAAACAGTGAGTCGGCGTGGACCGAAAAGGCGGGCCGTTCGCGTTCGAGCTTGAACACGATGAGTCCACTGTCGTGACCTACATGTGCAGATTATATCAGTAAAAGTATATCTAAACATGCGTTCCGACCATACCTGCAGCAAATAAGTTAAGGTTGGGATGTGCAGCAAGGACCCAGAATCGGTCGTGCTCCCTCCTGAAGGTCTGGATTGCGGTGCGCTTTGCAAGATCCCATACGCGAACTGTCTTGTCCTCACCACAAGAAACGATGAGTTCGTGTTTAGGATGGAAGAGCGCATTGGAAACGTTGTTGAAGTGCCCTCTGCAAGAGTCAACCTCCCAAGCCTTTGTTTCACTCATCCTCCAAATCTTGATCGTGCGATCGTCGGCGGCGGAGACGGTCAAGGGGAGGGTTGGATGGAAAGCAGCGAAATTGACACCTCGGTCATGGCCCTCGAGGACATACTTTACGGTAGAGAACGTGTCGAATGTTTCGAAGTTGTTTGGTCCAGTGCTGGGAGTACTCTTTCGCAAACCAGATATGTCCCAAACACGTACGGTCTGGTCCATGGATGTTGACACGATGAGATCGTCCTTTGGGTGGAACTGGGCGGACATGACATAATGTGAGTGGCCTGTGAGGATGGCAATACAGTTGCGCGAGGTGCTGTTCCATATCCGGATGGTCTGGTCGTCGGATGCCGAGAGCTGATATGAGGGTGAATGAATGGACATGAGCCGAGAGGAAACGGAGCACTCACGATCCAGGGCATCTCGTGATGAAACTGTACGGTCCGAACGTAGTCCAGGTGGCCGTGTAAAGTGAAGAGGCAGCGACGATTCTGAGGACGTAGGTCTGCGGGGCATCAGAATCAACTGCGAAGCAATTAATGGTACTGACCCCAGACTTTGATCTTGTAATCGTCGCCGCCAGTTACCAAGAGGGCTCTGCTGGGATGAATGGCAACACCTCGAACAGGACCTTTATCGAGAGATATCAACGAGGGTTGTTCTTGTTGTTGAGAAAGGGTGAGAGTACCTTCATGCTCTTCGAATCTGTCCACCAGGACACCCATGCGGTAGTTCCATAGCTGCACGCTACCATTGTGCAGAGCGGCGGCGAGGAGAGGCTGAGTGGGGTGAAACGCGAGTCCTTGAAGAGAGAAGTTCTAGAAAACAAACAGACGGGTCGAGTACGGTACACGCACCTTTGACGCGATTGCTCTTGGACTCGAATTTTGTGAGCATGACCGACATGATGGGCAAATCTTAGCGGGAAAAGGCGTGAAAGTTGGAATGTAGGATAGGCGCTGGGGTAGCCGGGGTGATGTACACGGCCGAATGGGCGCGGTCGTCGTTGTGGTCGTTGCTGGCGGTCGGTCCTGCCTGTGCAAAATGGCGGGCACGACGTGGCTGCAGGCGGAGTTGGAAAAGTTGACAAGGTCGGTCTTTCCTAGACGGTTACTAGTACTATGTAGTAATTTCTACTGTTCGTGATGTGATACAGCTCATGACAAGTCCTTTTTGTAGATCATGGGTGTGTTGGGCATCACGCCCTTCCTCCGAAAGACCTGGTAAGTACACTCCTCATCAATGTTGCTCACCGCCGACTCTCTACAAGTCCGCATGTCTTCAAGAAACTCCCCGACCGTCTCAGATCACTGCGCGGAAAGACAGTCGTCATGTGAGCACGCCGTCTCTCCTTCCTGGACACCCTGCCGCAACTCACCCAAGTGGTCTGACAGCGATGGCACTCTTGTCACTCAACGCCTCCATTTTGCACCCATGCCTCACCCCCACAGACACATCATCGGTTGGCATCGTATACTCACAGAACTGAGAGAGTCTGACGTACGTGCCGTTTGCGTCTTTGATGGACAACAACGCAACGCAGCCAAAGCTCGTGAGGTCAGCGCGTTTCATTCTACCCTTCGTCACCCTCATTTCAACCAACAACAGGTCGAGCGACGCAGAGAATCGCGACAGATAGACGCCGCTCGAGGGTCCATCGAAGCAACTAGACTTCATAGATTGCAGAAGCTGATGCGCCTTCTTCCCTATTACCGCTCCCTGCCTGGTACCGATCGCCAACGCGTCAATGACGCGCTCAACAGCATCAGATCTGCTCACCGATCGATGGATGCGCGTGTATCAGGGTCCACGATTCTTGTGCCCACATCTCCCCCTCCGCATCTTCCATCACCATGTGCCCGCGTCACATCCTACTCTGATCATACCATTCCACCATCACAACATTTTTACTTCTTACGTGCTGGAATGGGGACACACGACGTTCAGGATATCTTTGATATTGTGACCGCATCACCTTCGACATCTAGACTTGAACCGCACTACATGCCACTACTAGCAGACCTAGAGAATTCTAGTCACGCAATCACAGTCGACTCTTGCGACCCATTTGATGACCCTCACGATCATATTTTTCCAACGCTTCCATTTGTCCACTGGAACGCCGCGGTGCAACCCCCACCGACGACTTCTTACTCGCTACCCGATTCCATCGAGTCGTTTCAATTGGAGCTTTCCACATTATATTCCGAATACAGCCAATGCATCACTCAGCTCACATCCATGCCTTCGTCCTTCGAAGGGCCCGAGATCCCAGAGCGAGAACATGACCACGCTGCACCAGCAGAAAGCCCTGACATCCTCGACGCAAGGATAGAATACGCCATGTCCAAGCAACAGCTCCAGATGACACTCGACGAAGGTCACATTTGGAGCTTCTTCTCAGGACCCTCGTCTGACGCCCCCCCAATCGAAACCGAGTCCGCGCTGACGACACTCGCTGAGCGGAGCACCGTCATCTCCCGGTCGTATCAACGTCGGAGCAACTCTCCAACGACACAGACATACGAAGAGTGCAAAGAGCTTCTGCATGCCATGGGCGTCCCGTACATCGAGTCCTCGGGACCATTCGAGGCCGAAGCGCTCGCGTGTGCTCTTGTCACCCACGGTCACGCGGATTACGTAGTGAGCGAGGACACGGACGTCCTCGTGTACGAGGCTCCGATGCTGCGTGGCATCACCGCGCGGGAATCCCCCATTGTCGTCGTCCACGGCGAGGCTATTCGTGCGACCCTCCAACTTGATCGCTCGAGTTATGTTGACTTTGCACTCCTCCTTGGCACCGACTTTTCGCAACGGATAAAGAATGTCGGACCGAACCGTGCACTCAAGTTTATCAGGGAACATGGGTCTATTGAGCGTGTCGTTGAACAGGAGAGTAAGTACCCTCCACGCGTGCCCGTCGCGGATTACCTAGCGCAGGTTGGCGTGGCACGTCTTGTGTTTCAGGACCTACCCCCTCTTCCTGATATCGGACTCCTCCAACAAACAGAGGGTGATCCGAACGCCCTGTTGGAGATCATACAAAGATATAGGTTGCATCGGATGTTGCCTGGTGCATGGGACGCCCAGACTGCTTTGGCAGGGAATTACTTTGATGATGATCCGTCTGTATGGTGATGATTGAGTCACCTATTCGATTGCTCAACAAGACCTGGATGCACTGCCTGGTTGGGGGGACAATGCAATATAATAATCGAAAATTTGGAGGGACCATTTCAAACTCTGATATAAAGTCAACTTGATATGCATATAATTTTATCATAATTGGCATATTAGCATTTGCTACAATCATGTATAACTGGGACATTTGTGGCAGGAATGCACTTGACTTTCTACTCCCTCCTGATGAGGTGCCACTGTTCTGTTCTGCTGCTTTTATCAGGTATGTTTCAGCTAGGCAACTGCAACTCCCATGAGATCTGAGAGCCTGTAAAGCTCAAGTTAAAATCTATACATAAATACATGCCTGTATGCATACACCACAGTATCAAGAACATCGACGACGGATATCAAATAAACAAGTATCAAAAAGCAAAACGGGGGAGAGGGGCAATAAACCGCCCCATTAATAAATTCTTAAGGGTAGTCACCGCCGGAACCGTCCTACTTATCAAGACGTCCAGCGCTCATCGGCACCGCCTTCAAAGCTTCACACTTCATTCCTCAAGATCAAACTGAAGCAAGGTTCACAAAACGGTTTCTCGTTTCGCAAGAAAAAGGATGGATCCTCGAACGGGTTCTTGCAGCCCTACCATTCCCGCGTCAGTTCACGTCAAGAATAAAAAGATGCGGAAAGCACAAGCACAAAGCAGAGAGTAACAGTGTCTGGACCCACCTCGCACACGAAACACCCCCAACACCACTTGCCTCCCAACGCTTCTACAGCTCTGACGCCATCCCTGATGCTCTTCTTGCACGCCTTGCACTTTGGCATCCGAAGTCGCACGTGGCAGGCCTCACAATACGGGTGTCCCTTGTAAACCGTGAAGCCGACATCATCGTCGACGAACTCGCCGTCGCCCGTCAGGTTTAGCTCGCCCGTGCGTGTGACAGAAGGTGGGAGCGGACCGGTTGGCGCAAGGAATGGGTCTCCGCATTCAGCACAGAAAAAGTGCTGTTCGTGGTAAGTACGTTTACCGAGGGCAGGATCGTCGAGTGTGATGAACCGTTCGTCGATGATGGCCGTCCTGCAGTGGAAACAGCGGGGAGCGAAAGCCTGTTTGAGTCATACATGGATGCGCGATCAGTCGTCATCCCAGCGCACCGACATAATAACAGACCTCGTGATAGTCCAAATGACAGTACGGCCTCCCATCATGCTCATAACTACTCACGTGCTCCAAGAGCTCATTGCAGATGGTGCATCTGAAACAGTTGGGGTGCCACCGTTGACTCATAGCACTCACAATGCGACCAATAATGGGGCCGTTGCACCCCCCGCACGAGAGGCCGTTCGTACGCATAAGACTCGAGGAAGGAGGGGAAGGGAGGCCGCGTTTAGATCCGGGGCCACGGCCTGGCGCGGGGCGCGGAGGCGATGGCTCTTGAATCTGGGTGTGTCGGGATCCAAAGCTGCCAGGTGACGGTCCCGGTCTCTGTGGCTGACCCGAGTCTGAAACAGAGGTTTTTGGAGGCGAGAAAGCCATTGAGGGAGACTTAGCAGCAGACATCGAAGTCGCAGGCGCTCCATGCTCCGAGACCGTGAAACTAGGTGCCTCAGAGATCGAAATAGCAGGTGTGCCTGGTGCAGAAACCGAAATACTAGGGCCACTTCCAGAGCCAGAAACAACGATACTGGGACCAAATGCACCGTCATCGACATCGCCATCATTATCGTGATGTGCATCGGGAAGCGATATCCTGGGTACCGCCTGCTGGGATTGACTCGGTGATTGGACTGGAGGCTGAGTGGGCGGTTGCCCCCTTCTTTCCGGAGACTGCGACCCTGCAGGGAACCCTACATATGGATTACTCGTGCCGTTCCCACTCGCGTTGCCAGTTCGTGATATGACATCCTGACCGGGTGTCCATTGCCTTCTTGGCGGTGTATCGTTCGTAATTTCAATTGCTGGTGCTCGAGTGAAGCCATGACGGACAGGGGAGGGTGATCGGCGCAGGGAAGGCGGCGGCGCATCATCTAAATCAATGTCGGCATCTCGCGCGCGCTGTTTTTGAAGCTGACGTTCGCTCTGCTGCGAGACCTGTGGTTTGGGGTGAGGTCGCCGCCGGGGTGATTGCTGCGCAAAGGACTTCCGATCAAATGCAGCGTTAAGCTTCGGAGATGACGAGAAGGGGCGCGCTGGGTGTGTTGGGCTGGTTGGTAACGATGCTGGAGATGGTGAAGATGTCCCGTTTGGCTTGAACGGCTGGTTCTGTACTACTTGGAGAAATGTATAAGATGTTGTTAATACGTGTGTTGGTCAACTCACCCGGGACATCCGTCGTACCAAAGAAAGGGCGAGGAGTGTTTCCTGGTGTACGTGGAAGAGGGGGCATGTTTGCGGGCCACCCTTGCTGTTGACGCACAGGGCTGGTGGGACCAGAGGCGGATCGAATGGGACTCTGAGCGTCAGTAGGGCTTGATATCTCCTGCCGGGTCTGCCTATCCCTTTCTCGCTCGCGTTCCTCCGCTAAGCCCATTGAGGCGAAGCGGAGGGTGAGAGATTGTGGCTCTGCCGTGGATGCACCAGGAGCAGGACTACGATCAGAGAATGGAGAGAATAGACCAGGTACTGGAGGCGATATGCGCGCTCGTGGACTTTGTGGGGGGCTGGTGATTTGGGTTTGACCCTGTGGGGTGCCCGAGCTCGGAGTGGGCGGTTGAGGGAGCGTCGCAGAGCGCGCGGGGCGTGTACGGGTGGTCTGTTCCTGCTGAGTACCAGAGACAATCGTGCTGACGTTCTTACTGTCGTCACGGTTTGCGATAGCTATCCTAGAACGAGTGGGCAAATCTCTAATTCCGTACTGGGGACTCGGGGCATGCGCATTCCCTGCAAATACGACCTCGTACTCGTCTTCTTCTATCAGCATTGGATCAGCAAAGATCATTGGTTCGTATACCTCCTGGTCAGAAAGTGAGGAAATGTCGGAGGGAGAAGATATGTCATGTTCATCTTCCGAGGAAGCAGGGACGCGTTGGTGGAGGGATGGAACGCGAGGCGGCTCAGTGGGAGAGGAAGGGAGGGGGCGATGAGAGGGAGGGGACTGGAGTCGCTGGGCTGGTTGCGCGCGCTCAGGGCTCTCTGCACGGCGAGGGTCGGGACGCGGCAGGGGGACAGTGGGAGGGATAGCAGGTGGTGGGACCCCTGAGACAGTGCTTCTGCGCTCGATTACGTTCGCCCCGATGGATGCGGAGGAGGGGGAGGGAAGATTGCGAACCCAGGGCGGGGAAAACTTGGATTCCTGTGTCTCGTGCGCGTCGGAGCGCGATGAGCGGGGCCAGGTCGGAGGCGGGGTGGAGAAGGGAGCAGCGGGGGTGGATGGGGGAGGGTTGTTTGCGTTCGTAAGAGGTGCTGTGCGGCGGGAGAAGGAGCTGGGAATGCGGAGATCGCAATCGGGGTTGATAGTAGCGATGACAGACTTGACGGGGCTGGCGGGTCTGGAGGTGAGATCGATGCTGGAATGCTTGGTGGATGAGAGGGCGGGGGTAGGGAGGGGGCGTCGTGCTGGGGGTGCCGTCGGGGATGCAGCGAGTGTGGCGGAGGGTGCGAGGATGGCGGGCCGAGATGGGGCGGGTGCCTGCACGACGAGCGGGGACTGGCGGAGTGGCGGCGGCATCGACTCGGGGCGAGTGTGCGGGGTGGGGAGCGGACGGCGAGACGGACCGGCCATGTGGATAGGTCCAGCTGGCGCGTACGGGGACGAAGACACGAGC
>JBBPQE010000601.1:0-15502 GCA_038092335.1 Boletus vinaceobasis
CAGGGCAAGGGTTAGGGCTATTGATGACCCTGCAAGGGTTAGAGCTAACTCCTTCTGGATCTCTTACAAATATCAATTCTTTCCAAAACAGCCAAACATTGGGACACTTATTTGAGCCACTGTATATTATAGTACATCTGATATATCATCATATGGATAATATTTGTATGTACTTGTACACTAGTGTTTGCACCTATATACAGTATAACATACAATATATATATATACTGAATAGGGATTAATGGGATGCTTTCCATCAATTATCACCTTGTCCAGGTCCATCTCTAGCTTGAGCCCTTAGTCTCCCCCAGCATCAACCCTATTCAATCAACATCAACTTAGTTCCTTTCCACTTCCCTCAACTGGTTTATTGTTGCAACCTAACGACTTTCATCTTTGTGGTTGTTTTAGGTGTGGTGTAAATATATCCTATAGTTGTGCAGCAGTAACACAGACTTACCATATTCTTACAGTGGCTCAAAAAACTATCTACATATTTGCATATTTTTCACAAAATGCAATATTCCTATAATTCCCACACCTAGCCCTATACTATGAGTGTATCAAATTGAGTACCTACCCCTGGCTTTCTACCAATCCAGGATTCAAGAGATTTGGCAATGATCTGGTGGAATGGCAGCAACTTCAACATAATAACTTATACAGATAGTTTTGACTTTGAGTTTTGGTAACATACATTGGACCATAGCATGCTGTAATAAGGTCTCTTCTGCTGCTTTCAGACATAATATCATTTTCTGATCTTTTCTGAAGGGAAATGGTATCTCAAACTGGCATAGCAAGTCTACTATGACTAGGGTTCTTAAGGAAATCTAACTGGAGAAACAAAACCATCATGGTGACCATTTTTCCAAATACTCATCTACTATAAAATGACCTATTGTCCAACAAATTATTACTGGCTGTTACGATTTTCTATACTTCTTTTTCTTTCTCCGACCCGCCTTGATATTTCTTCAATTCCTTCTATGCAAACCATTGTCCTTCGGACTAACGACTATGCTATTGAAGCCCCGTATAGTCTTAACGATTCTTTCCACTTTGATAACCTTCTGTCTTCTTCTTTGATTTGTCATAACGTTCTTCCACCTTCTGTCATCTTCTTTGATTTGTCATAATGTTCTTCAACCTTCTGTCACATTCAATTAGGCTTCTATATAAACCTATCCTCAGACGATGTACTCCTTAACCTAGATCTACTCTGGAATATACCAAGTACATCGTCCCCGGAACTCTACAAGTCTCCTGGCTACTTTGAGTGCCAGCTTCGTCTTTGAAACCCTTGAACCACCGGTAGCCGTCTTGCTACCCGAACCCACGACCTAGGAGACGACCTCTCCTTCTCAGAACCCTCGAATCACCAAGTAGCCGTCGAGCTACACGAACCCTAGACCCTAGAGTCTACGCTCGTCCCTACCCGGGCCAAGCGTAACACTGGCAAGGCCAATAATGGAATTCAGGTCATGTATTTCATTAATTCCAGCAGCATTACTCCTGTCACATTACAGACAGTGAGGAATACCCTTAAGATAACCTTGCTGAAGGCTATAGTAAACAAGTCCACTACCCATAGAATAAGAAGATTGACCTTTGCTCTCAAGTACCAACCAACACTGGACTATGATGACTGGAAAAGAGTTGGCTGGTCAGATGAGACCCAAATCAATATAATTAGATCATACTAACAGAAGTATGTAGTGAAAAAGAAGGGAATGGGGTCAAAGATATAGTCATGTTTAGGAAAGGTTTTACTAATGATATGGGCTGTAAAGGGTGGAATGGTGTGGGAGTTTCAAGTGAAGTTGATGGGTAAATGGGTGCTGAACAGTATGTGGCAATTTTGAAGGGAGATATGCAGCAGAGGATGGAGAAATCTGAAATTCCTACAGACAATGTGTGTATTCAGCAGGATAATAATCCCAAGCATACCTTCTGAAGTATCCAAAATAGTTTCAAAGCAAAGGATCAAGCATCTGGATTGCCTTGCACAGTCTCCAGAGCCTCAACCACATTGATCTGACTTGGAAATACCTCAAATGTCTATAAGCAGCAGAACAGATTGTATGATGGCAATAAGAGAATATACCAGTTATGGAAGGGTTTATATATGGTGTCCCACACTTATTTACATAAAGGTAACATAATAGAATACTTTCCAAATACATCCAACCTTATTACAGCATGCTATGATCCAATTTATGTTACCAAAACTCAGTCAAAAAACTGTCTATATGAGTCATTATTTTGAAGTTGCTGCCATTCCACCAGATCATATCCAAATCTCTTGAATCCTGGATCAGTAGCAATCCAGGGGTAGGTACCCTATTTGATACACTCATAGTATAGGGCTAGGATTTGGGGTTATGGGGGAATATCACATTTTGTGAAAAACATACAAATATATGGACAGTTTTTTGACCCACTGTATATGGGATAGGTTGTTGGTGCAGCATAAGTATGTATACCCTATAATTGTGCAACAGTAACACAGACTTACTGTTATGACATTGTCTAGCGTTCCCCTAACTTAGCCCTAGTAATCCCTTAGAGATGGGATATAATCCCTTTCAATATTCCCTTTCATTACTTACAATGACCATCATGCGACCCTGGGAACTTTCTCTTGTTCCCCATGATCTCATGACTACTATCATGCAATACCTCACGATCCTTTCTATCTTATCTCTCTCTTCTCTTATCTCTATATTTCCATAACATCATACTTCTAGACTACTCCAGACTCCTATGATGTCACCATGACATCATCATACTGTACGTTATACCTTATGCTCTATGTATTTCCTCTTATCTATTAATCTCCAGCTATCCTTAGCCCCTTATCTTTCTTATTTATGTAGATTCCCTTTTCCTTCTTATCTCTTACCCTGCTTGGTCTGTGCACAGTAGTCCTTAGATGAAACAACCACAAAGATCAGCACTAGATCCTTAAGTCACAACATCAGTCCTAGCTAGAGAGAATAGAAGAGGAGGGAATATCACAAGGTCTTTGTGGGAAGAAACCAAGTGAACTAGACTGGGGATGCCAGTCATGGTCCACAGGCCTTTTATACTATTGGCATATGTGCACAGACCAAGCTGTATGGTACTACATATGTACATATAATGACGGAGATTAAATACATGCTGCACACACATGGTGTGGCAGAATGGAAGAGAAGCATGGAATGGTGATTATCATGGGAAGAAATGGAAGCATAGAGCGGGAATGAAAAGGAAGTCATATGGTAATGAATGTGGGAATGAGATTAGATTTCGTGAGAACATGAATGTAACTAAATAAAGAAAGAGTGTCTGTGAGTGCAAGAGAAGAAGAAAGAAAAATTACAAGTCCACTGTTATGTTGTGTGATAAGATAATCACGTGGCTTGATAAGATAAGATAAGATAAAGAATGAAAATGAAAATTGTCACTTCGTTACATTAGATATATAAGGACTCTCTGTAGTAGCATACACCCTCAGAGTTATCCAAGTCATCTTATCCCTTCATTAGTCCTCTGACACAGAAGCCATAAGCCATAACCTCTATGCTTAGTCAGCATTGATGACTCTTATCATTTCCCTTTGCCCTATCAACTGTGAGGACCAAGAGATATGCCATGCAGAGTAAGCCACAGTATAACCCTCAGAAGATAGTATAAGGCCCAAAGGACGGCCTTGCCAAATAAACCCACCAAGCTCTCCCTTCCCTATTCCTAGTCATTGCTCACCCTTTTCCTTCCTTTCTTTGAGGTCCAATGTTCCTCTTCTCCCCACTCCCAAGCTAGTAGGATTGTAACACTTACCAATTGTTGCATATTTTCTTTGTTTGTATTGTTTGGTTCTATGCAAATCAGAAAGGTGTTGGTTCAAGTTCAAGTTATATCTGAGCACAGCCATAGCATTCTCGGGTCATTGGTATATAGATGGAAGAGAATCATAAGATGGTAATAACTGTGGGAATGGAATGAAAGTATAGAGTGGTAATTAAAGAGAAGACATACTATACAGTAATGAATATGTGAATGAGATTGAATCTGGTGAGAATGTGAATGAATCTAAATTAGGAGTATCTGTGAGTGCAAGAGAAGAGAATGAGAAAATGTTCTAAGTCCAAAAGATAAGATGAGATATTAGATGCAATAAGACAACCATGTGGTTAGATAAGATAAGATAAGATAAAAAGAAAAGAGAAATTGTCACTGCATTACATTTTTTGCCAGTGTCTGTATATACTTCCATTTACCTGACCCAATCATATTTATCATGATTTTATTTGATAATTTGACCATAGTCAAGTTCTCCATAGTCTTGTTTTGGAGCTTGAGAGCACAAGCTGGTTATTGTTACAGTGGCTCAAATAAGTGTCCCAATATTTGGCTATTTTGGAAAGAATTGATCTTTGCAAGAGATCCATAAGGAGTTAGCTCTAATCCTTGCAGGATCATCAATAGCCCTAACCCTTGTCCTAAATATGAGCACTTGGTCATGTGATCTGGTTGCCATGGCACTCAGATATAACCATATTAAAATAACACATCATTGGGACACTTATTTGAGTAGCATTTCTATTCTAGAGTTTTAGTATTTAGTATATCCCTCTGTGCCTCTATCATTGCACACAGTCCCCTAGGCATACTTTCTATCAGTCTTTGACATGCCTGAGCCTCTACCTTGCCCTATTTGACTTCAATCCTCTTTCAAAGATCTGAACTCCCTTTTGGTAGAGTTATATAGCTATTAGGCCTCTTTTGGGGAATTTACCAAAGATGTGAATAGGGTTAAGGTCTGGACATTATGCTAGCCAATCAAGGATTTTGATCAATTGAGAACTGAGTCAATTTTGGGATCTTCTAAAGGAGTGTCTGGGGTTATTATATTGTTGAATAATAATGCTTTTCTCCAAGATCTCTGAATGCTTTATTCTGGGAAGCAGATTATGCCCTAAAATGAAGACAGACTGCTCAGCATCCACCCACCCTTCTATTTCTATAAGTGTTTGAACTCCATTCTACCCTTATATCCCTAAATTATCAGAAAATCTCCTCTAAACTTTACTATGTCAATACATTCTTATTCTATAAATCATTTTCTGCCAGTGTCTGCATATACTTCCTTTCACCTGACCTAATCGTATTTAAGATGGTCTCATATGATAACATGACCATAGTAAAGTTCTCCACAGTCTTGTTTTGGTGCTTGAGAGCACAAATTAGTCTCTCTGATCTATATTGGTAGATAAGAATAATTTCTTCTTCTTGACTGCAGCTTCCAGGAATGGAGATCTGAGCAGTTTTGGAAGGGGCAGGTAAGACAAGGTACAATTGATGACATAGTGGTCTGAACAGCATTTCCAGCTCTCCCAAGGACAATAATTGACATATTTTCCCTCCTATTAGTAGGAGGAAGTTCAAAAGGACATTCTAGTTTGATGTTTTTCTACTTGATGTGGACCCCATAAATGGCTCTGGCAACAGTAGACTTCCCCAGCCTCAATTTACAGGAGATTTTATCAGCAGAAAGATCAGATTCAAACAAAAGACAAATATTGGCTCTAGAAGAGGCAGAAATGGATTTTCTGGTGAAGTAGGGTTAGTCTATGCTATTTATATTTCTTGGGATCATGTAATGTACATAGTTAGATAGGACTGAGACATAGTATTCATCAGAAGCTACTAAATACTGCTTGATAATATCATGGCCAAATAAGTGTCCCAATGATATGACATTTTAATATGGTTATATCTGAGTGCCATGGCAACCAGATCACATGACTAAGCACTCATATTCAGGGCCAGGGTTAGGGCTATTGATGACCCTGCAAGGATTACAGCTAACTCCTGCTGGATCTCTTGCAAATATCAATTCTTTCCAAAATTGAAGTGTATTGTTGGATCGCTTTAGCAGATACGTCATGAGCTGAATGGCAACACAGAAAAGACAATGAAAAGGCATAATAGTAAGAACTTGGATGCTCGATGGATAAGGTCATAGTAGACCGCTTGATGGCACTTGAGATCCATAGATTGCTGTGGGTTTGTAAACCACTAGCAATGTCTTAAGGATGGAAAGTAGCTCTTCTTAGCTCTTGGCTTAAGACAAAGGAGATCAACTATAAACGAACTGAGGAGTTCGTCTATAGTGGCGACCAGTATTTATACAGATGTGCTAGGCGCACGGACCATGATACAAAGAGGTACAAATACACTATATATGGAAACTGGTCATAGGGTATGATGTCATGTGGGAATGGGATGAGTAAGGAAGAATGGAATGACATCATGGGAAGCAGATAAGGATCTGGACCAACTGTAATGAAAGGAGTGAGGCTACTATGTGTTGGTCTAGAGCAGATGTTGGACCATAAGGTCTAGATGTGTGATAGAGGTAAGTAAAGATTGTGATATAAAGGAGAGATTACCACGGTTACGTGATAGGTCATGTGACGTGATAAGATAAGAAAAGTGTCTGATAGTGAACAAATGATCAGTAGAAGTGATCAGTAGTGAATGTTAAATAAAGAGAGAGAGATGAAACGATGCAGTGCAATGATTCGTTACAAAAATAGCCAAACATTGGGACACTTATTTGTGTAACGAAGTGACAATTTCATTTTTCCTTATCTTATCTTATCAAGCCATATGATTATTTAATCTCACAACATAGATGTGGACTTGTAACTTTTCTTTCTTTCCTCTTGTGCTCACAGACACTTATAGTTACATTCATTTTCTCATGAGATCTCATCTCATTCCCATGTTCATTACCATATGTCTTCCTTTTAATCTCCGTTCTATGCTTCCATTTCACTCTCACAGTAATTACCATCGTATGCTTCTTTTCCATTCTGCCACATCATGTGTGTGCATTATGTTATTCATTACCGTTACTTCTATGTACTTATGTAGACATGTACTCTCACGCACAGCTTGGTCTGTGCACATATGCCAATACTATAAAAGCCCTATGGACAACGACTGGCATCCCCAGTCTAGTTCACTTGGTTGTTTCCTGCAAAGACCTTGTGATATTCCCTCCTCTACTCCTCCCTACTAGGATCTTGTGACAGTGACCTAAGGATCTAGTGTTGATCTTTGTGGTTGTTTCAATTTGAGCCACTGTATCTACATTGGTAGACAAGGATGATTTCTTCTTGACTACAGCTTTCAGAGATGCAGACCTAAGAAGTTTGGAAAGAGACAGGTAAAACATGGTAGAATGGTGACATAGTGGTTTGGATAGCATTTCCAGCTATCCCAGAGATAATAATAGATACATTTTTCCTTTTGTTAGTAGGAGAAAGCTGAAAAGCACATTCTAGTTTCATGTTTTTCTGCTTTGTGTAGATCCCTTAAATGGCCCTAGCCATATTAGACTTTTCTGGACCAACTTTACAGAAAATTTGATCAGCAGAAAGATCAGATTCAAACAGGAGACAGATACTGGCTCTAGAAGAGGCAAAAATGGATTTTATGATGAAGTAGGGTTAGTCCATGCTATTTATATGGCTTAGGATCATGAAGTACATAATCAGATAGAACTAAAACACAGCATTCATCAGAAGCTACCAAATACTTATGTTATGTATTTACTAAATACTGCTTGACAATATGATGGCCAAATAAGTGTCCCAATAACATGCCAAATCAAATAGCCAAATATTGGGACACTTATTTGAGCCACAGTAAGTTTGTTGAGAATGAAGGAAATATCCCCAACCTCACTCGCATCATTATCTATCCAATTAACCTCAAGAACCAGTGGCAATGGGAAATGGAACATTTCCTCATTCCATCTCTATTTGACATCCTACACTATGTCAACAAGGTGAAGAGCCAATCTGGCTGGTAGACAATGCTGTGTGGACATAGCATACAATCTAATCTTCAAAGGATAGTCCTTGCAACTATATTGGTATGTCTTACTTTCATTATTTTATTCATATCTGTTCTATTCTAACTTATTGCCAACATGCTGTTAAAAGGCCATTCAGTACAATGTAACAAGCATATTCTGTGCTGGACTAAAAGCAGATGCTGGCAAGGCCATGCCCAGTTCACCTTCCAGGCCAAGTTGCCAATGATAGTGTATGGCCACAAATACATGTTTTGGATCATGGATAGAGCACACTCCACACAAAAACATAATCTCACCCACATGACCACTCATGCAGTCCAGGAATATTCCACTCTGATGGTAGCTAGTGATGTGTAGGGCCTGGCCTGGCCTGAAAGCCCTGACCTGGGTCTTACATTATCTCAGGCCAGGCCCTAACCATAGGGCCTTGGCCAGGGATCAGAGCCAAGAATGGTAGCAATTATAGTATACAACACTTTGACTTTTTGATACACTTTTTGATACACTTTTTGATACACTTTTTGATACACTTTTTGGTACACTTTTGGTACACTTGGAAGTATATATACATATACTTTTATACTAATTACTTACTAACATATACTGAGCTATGCTTAAACTGTGCTTAAACCAATCATAATGATGATCTCATATATGTATCTTGAAAACAATTGCTTATATTACTTGACACTACTTGGCTACTTGCTGAGAATAGTTACATAGTGTCAAATGTTGCTAAGTACTGTAATGTGATCATTTACTCACACATAAATATACATACAATCACAAAACTCCATAGAATATTAAGATAAAGATTAGTTTGCTGATGACTAGAACTATGTACTATATTTGGTGTCATTAATCTACTATAAAAGATTCTCTAAGGCTCTGGGCCCTGACAAGCCTGCTGGCATCAGGGCCTGAGGCCCAAGCCTGCACATCACTAATGATAGCCATAACAGTGACACTGGTCACAACCAAACCTCAAGTAAGTACATTTGTTCATCAACAATGTCAAGCTAGCTATGCTATTTATGAGTTGATAACTGATCATAACTACTCACTACAATGTAGTGCTGAGTCTTGGGATGTACAGTTACCAAGGGTGGTTTGGGTCAGGATAATTGGGCAGGTCTGACCACTCTTTCATATGCTCTGATAGATTGGTAAATATAATCTGATATAATCTAAATATTAAAATATTAAAAATTAAAAATTAAAAAAAATATATTTTAGTCAGTGATTTATAATAATTGCTAATTTAATTATATAATTTATATTATAATTATAAATTATTATGAGATTACTTAAAAGTCACTCTTTACTAAGATTGTTTAATTCTTATGCATCGCCAATTTTCTATAAAATCCTTTATGGGGGTGTGGCCTAGGAATATAATGCAACTGTGACAAAAGAGTACTGATCACAAAACTTGTCACTCTACTGATTATGAGACTGATCACCCTGCAGATGAAATCATAAACAGAGTAGATAGAGCATAGAGGCAGGACAAGCACAGAGGTATAATGCTATGATGACACAAACAAGGTTGTGTCTTCATTTTCAGTTGAAGAGTTGGAATTGAAAGAAGAGTTGGAATCAAAAGTAGTTTCAAGATCATGAAGCAGAGTAAACCTTTGACAGACAAGTAATCCCTATCACAATATTAGTTAAAGAAAGGCCAAGACAAACAACAACTCACATGGACTGGTCAATCATTTGCCTTGCCATGGATAAAAGATTGTGAACTGATTTAGTAAAATTGTCAAATCAAGCTGAAGGTCCAAAATGACACCATAATGTGCATCCCATTGATTGCCCACGTGTTGTACATAGTCATAGCTTGAAAGGTCAGGTAGAGATGTTGATAGCACCACATCGATATGACCTTGAATCTGATGAAGTTTGTGGGTTATCAAAAAGTCAAGAGACTGCAGTATGTCTGCCTGTGAGGAGTGGTCTGATGACACAGAAATAACATAAACAAAACAAAGTTGATGAATGAAACAACCTCAAAGAGAAAGCTTAATCAATAAGATCTTTAGGTTGCTATCATACATAAGGCTGATTGAGCCTAGTTGGGGATCGATGAAGTAGATGAGTAGGTTCAATGACCGAACATCACTGACTGAACACTACTGATGGAAGGAGAAATAAGGGGGAAGGAAGGGATGAGATATTGTAATACTGGTCTTTGAGGGAAGAAACCAGGTGAACCAGACTGGGGATGTCAGCCATCGTCCACAGGGCTTTTATAGTATTGGCATATGTGCACAGACCAAGCTGTGCATGTGACTATATGGCTATATATGTTATACATACAAGAACAGAGATTAATAACATAATGCACACACATGGTGTGGCAGAATGGAAGAGAAGCATAGGACAGTAATAACTGTGAGAAGGAATGGATGCATAAGCAAAAATGAATGTGGGAATGAGATTGGATCTTGTGAGAACATGAATATAACTAAATAGAGAAAAGTGTCTGTGAGTGTAAGAGAAGAAGAAAGGAAAGTTACAAGTCCACATCTATGTTGTGAGATTAGATAATCATGTGGCTTGATAAGATAAGATAAGATAAGATCAAGAAAATGAAAATTGTCACTTCGTTACAATGAAAAGTTGATCATATTATTTTCAACAAATTATGGAGTCATCAGGGAAACTGTGATGGAAAGATAATTCTAGATAATCCTTGAAGGCAATTGATAATCCATTATAATCCATTATAATCTTAATAAAAACCTCCTTCAAGGATTATCTAGGATTATCTTTCCATCATAGTTTCCCTGATGGTAATGAATCTAAATGGATAAGCAGAGACACAATCTGGTCAAGGTGGGGGTAGATCATAATGGTCATGTGGGGAGATAGGAGTGAGGTCAAAGGAGCCATGTGCAAAGAGTTGATGGATATATTGAATACACCAAACCGTTGCAAGATTTGGCCGACCCATAACCCTAAGATCAGAGTGAAACATACATGCCTGCATAACAAAGTGTTCATAGAGTGATATGGAGGTTGGGCAATGAGGCAGAGGGGCTCCTGGTATTCAGAGAACCCTCTCATAAGGTATTTAAGCCTAGATAACATGCATGTAATCTGATGCATGGTGCTTAGCTGATGGCAACAGATTCCATGGTGGTTAGACATTGAGCATCAGTGATCAAGAAAAGCATGTGCTGAACAAGACATTCTCTTATGGTGCTGATGATATCATTTCTGTGAAAAAACAAACCAATCATAGGATTCAAGAGTCCTGATGCACGCTTACCTGATAACACATGTCGCAAGCAGGAGAGAATGCATGGCTACAAGATGCTGAGTCTCCTGGAATGACAGAATGTGTTATGAACCTAAACTAAGAGAACGTAAGGTTTTGGGCAGTAATGTGGGACCTAAACCAAAAGGGGAGATTCTTCTTAAAGAGGTAAAAGCGGAGATGACTTGGATGATGATAGGGAATACTCAAGGAGTAGAACACTCGATGGTGCAAGATAAAGATCTTGGAGTTCTTCTGTACTTGGTTCGTACTAGGACTTACTTTGCCTAGCAAGTATGCAACAGAGAATACTGGACGACTAGAATTGAACTGAGGAGTTCGAGTCCAGAGGCCAGGGTTTATATAGCAAGGGTAAAGACTGTGCTAGGGCTAAGGGTATGACATCATAGTAGAGATAGCTGAGTAAGGTAGAAATGGAGTGATGTCATGGGTATACGATAAGGGTCTGGACCAACAGTAATTAAATGAATGCGTTTACTGTGTGTTGGTCTAGAGTCGGAAGCCAGACCATAAGATCTAGGCGAAGATAAGGGATAAAGTGAAGGTAAGGTTACCACGATCATGTGTGGGTCATTCCCAGGGTCATGTGATGCGATAAGATAAGATAAAAAGGAAAAGAGTCAAGGGTAAAGGGGCGTAAGGGGCGACCCCACCTTTAAGGGGGTACTAAGGCCGAAAAATCAAGATAGCGTGTAAGATCACAACAGAATGTGACAGGAATTCTAGAGAAATTTGCAAAGACACATTGGTAGCAATGGTCTGTTTCAAGATCTTTGTGACTGCTTTTCAAAGGGAAGTATGGCAAGAAGGGAGTTTCTAGAGCAAACAAGTAGGATAGAGAAAGAGGCTGCAACTCTGTGTTTTAGTCCACGAGAGAATGAAGATAAAGTAGTCTGTTACTGAGCATGGATTAAAATATACAATACAATCACATACCTCATTTTCACCATCCTCATTATCACTCACAGGCCAGGGAATTGACTTCTCAGAGTCACTTGAGGAAGGCTGATCATCATCAGGTTCCTGAGTAGATAAAGTAGAAATAGACTTCTCCAGATATGAAATATGAAGTGCACCCTCCCCTGTAGTATGGTGACCTTCAATAAGGCCAAGGATATCATTATAAAGTGGAAATGAATGATAATGCCAATGCTTTGCCTTAGGGTGAGCCTAGTATGTAAATATTACTGTGTGTCTATTTGTAGCAGAATTATATTGAGACAACTCACCTCCAAGTATTTTTCCCATACAGACTCTTCAGCAGTGACCATTTTGATTATATTTGTAACAAAGTGACAATTTCTCTTCTTATCTTTTTCTTTGATCTTATCTTATCTGATCTTACCAAGCCATGTGTTTATCTTATCTCACAACATACACTGGACTTGTAACTTTTCTTTCTTCTCTTCTCACACTTACAGACGCTTTTCTCCATTTAGTTACATTCACTTTCTCATGAGATCCAATCTTGTTCACATGTTCATTTCCATATGTACTTCTTTTAATCTCTGTTTATGCTTCCATTCTCTTCACACGGTTATTACCATCTATACTTCTCTTCCATTCCACCACACCTCATGGTGGCATCATGCTTTTAATTACCATTGTCATATGCACATATGTAGTAGTGTACAGCTTGGTCTATGCGCATCATGGCACACTATATAAACTCCAAGGAGCCCACTGGACATTCTCCAGTTTGGTTCTCTTGGTCTTTCCCCTAAAGATCATAAAGTCCCCTCTTCCCTGAGTTCAAGTGATTAGCCTAGGATCTGAAACAATCTTAAAGACCATAAGGCTTAGGTCCTAGGCTGGTCACTGAACTCAGAGGGAAAGGGACTTATGAGGAGGGGACTTTATCTCAAGGGAAAATCCAAGAGTGTAACGAAGTGACAATTTCACTCTTTATCTTTTTCTTTGATCTTATCTTATCTAATCTTATCAAGCCACGCGTTTATCTAATCTCACAACATACGCTGGACTTGTAACATTCCTTTCTTTTTCTCTCGCACTCATGGACGCTTATAGTTATATTTATGTTCTCACGAGATCCGATCTCATTCACATGTTCATTACCGTATGCTCTTCTTTTCATCTCCATCTTATGCTTCCATTTCATTCACACACTATGCTTCTCTTCCATTCTGCCACACCATGTGTGTGCAGCATGTATTTAATCTCCGCTCCCCTATGTACTTATGTAGCTATGTACTCTCACGCACAGCTTGGTTTGTGCGCACATGCCAATACTATATAAACCCAGTGGACGATGGCTGGCATCCCCAGTCTAGTTCACTTGGTTCTCCCCATAAAGACCTTGTGATATCTCCTCTCTTCTATCTCTTCCTACTAGGATCTTGTGTTGTGACCTAAGGATCTAGCTATTGATCTTTGTGGTTGTTTCAAAGAGAACCAAACTGGAGGATGTCCAGTGGGCTCCTTGGGGTTTATATAGTCTGGCATAATGTGCACAGACCAAGCTGTACACTACTACATATGTATATATGAGAACAGAGATTAAATACGTGCTGCACACACATGGTGTGGCAGAATGGAAGGGAAGCATACACGGTAATTACCGTGGGAATGAAATGGAAGGCATGAGTGGAAATGAAAAGAAGTATATACAGTAATGAATGTGAGAACAAGGTGAGATCTCGTGAGAACGTGAATATAACTATAAGTGTCTGTGAGTGCAAGAAGAAAGAAAAGAAAGTTACAAGTCCACTGTATGTTGTGCGATAAGATAATTGCATGGCTTGATAAGATTAGATAAGATAAGATCAAAAGAAAAGATAAGGAGTGAAATTGTCACTTCGTTACACTACCCCCTCTCTAGGGATCGACTTCCAGGCGATCATAGGGCAGGTTCGAAGGATCCGCCTCCATATGGTTGACGTAGGCGTTAAATAATTGCTTGAATTGAGCGAAAGTCATAGATAATTTTCTAGGAGCATTGGGATGCAGAGTGTGAAAATTGCGGATCGCATCTTGCATGCCCTTGAGGTTACCTGCAGGTTCCCAAGTTGTATCCTCGTCAGAGTAACCACTCCAATGCACGAGATACTCCAGATTTTTACGTTTTAATTGGGAATCAACAATGAAATCAACTTCCCATTCTATGTTGCGGTCTTCCATGACTTCTATAGGTCCAGGCGCAACCACAGGTTGGCCCGTTAATCTTTCTTTATAAGGTTTTACTCTTGAGATGTTCACAACCAGGTGAATTTTGATAGTCCATGGCAGTTTTAACTTCACTGTGTTGGTACCGATCATCTCGACAACTGGGAAGGGACCAATCCACTTCTCCATGAGCTTTTTAGAAGCGCGTGTCAAACACAAATTTTCTGTGGCAAGCCAAACTTTGTCGCTGGGTGAATAAATAGGGGCATTGGCTCGTTTTTTATCCGCTTGGACCTTCTGATGGTCCTGAGCTTCTTTTAAATTGTTTTTAACCTCTTCTAGAGTGTTTGCCATTTCATCGGCAAATTCCTTGGCAGCTGGTGCCTTAGAAACACGCTGTTCAATTCCCATCCTGGGGACGTAATTGCGTGACACTTTGAAGGGTGTTTTCTTTGAAGATGTCTGCATCTTCGAATTATAGGAGAACTGGGCGATGGCTAGCCAATTGGCCCATTGATCTTGTTTTTCTGCACAGTATAAACGAAGGTACTGTTGCAGGTCTCTATTCATATGCTCCGTTTGTTCGTCTGTTTGCGAATGGAACGTGGTGGATAATTTAGAGTTTATGCCAAGACGCTTGCACACTTCCTGCATGACTGCAGATGTAAATTGCGGTCCTTGGTCTGATACAATAGACGTGGGAAGTCCGTGGTGCTTCCACACGTGATTGAGGAATAATTTAGCCGTGCTGAGTGCCATTTCGGTCTTATTGCACGGGATAAATACCGTTTCTTTGGAAAAATGATCTATGACCACTAGGATCGAGTCGAATCCATTAGATAAAGGCAGATCTGTGGTGAAGTCCACGGAGATGTCCTGCCATGGCCCTTGTGGGACCTCTAGGGGTTGGAGCAGCCCTGCTTTGGGCTGGTTTCCAATTGTCATTCAAGCGCACCTGTCGCATTGAGATAAATATTCGTGGATAAAAGTAGCCATCTTTGGCCACCAATAGCTTCTCTCTACCAGTTCAAGCGTCTTTGCCATTCCTGGGTGACCAGCGACTGAAGAGTCGTGGCATAAATTAAGAATCTTCATTTTTATGTCATCAGAATCGGGAACGTAGATCTGGTGATCCCGATAAAGCAGTTCATTGACCCTGCATGCACCATACTTTTGGCACAAATCGATCACTTCGCTCTCTTTGAGCAGAACTATCT
>JBBPQE010000602.1:0-15477 GCA_038092335.1 Boletus vinaceobasis
GGTATGTTACCACTACACTTTCACTCACACTATACTTATAACCTGTAGCCTTTAACTCCTACAGGTAATACCATATTAGTTGACTCTTACTAGTCCACTGAGCCTTTAACTCCTACATAAGGAGGGGGGATGAAAGGCATGGATGCGGGGACAGCAATAGTCTTGCTGACATAACGAATGTAAGTGACAAGACTGCACAAGTATAGGTATTGAGCAAGCGCAGGTGCAGCGAGGGTGTGCACGTACCACAGAACATAAAAGAAATGGACATACATCGAATACACAAGCTGATGCGAGCATCTTGGAGGAAGAGAGTGGACAGAGAGACAAAGGAGTAAAGATGAATGGTCTGGATCAAGCCCTCCTTTATATATCTGGGGCGACAGGGCACAGCCAGCAAGACAGGAAGGAATTCATCACAGGGAGAATGCAAGTGCGGCGTCTGATGATGTCAATGCGATCAATCAACACGGTGAGAAGTGCCAAACTTTGGGACGGGGAGGATATGTACCTGTGAGAACATCAAGTAGAACTGTTGAGAACACCATGAGTGAGCACAGTGGCTGGGCGTGCATCAGCAGAGACTTGAGGACATGAACTGATTATCATCAATGCGGGAAATCACCAGGGAAACAGACAGGATCCTGAGCAGCATATGAGGAGAGAAGTGCCAGTGGGATGCCAACTAGGCAGATCAGGAATGGTCACATCGAGCGATCACGAGCGCCAGCTGACTATCCCCCGACAGCTGAGAGCTGTCAGGGGCAGTCACCGCCACAGAATGGCAAAGAGTAGGTGTGATGCTGTGCCGTGCGACCTGCTTGACAATGTTCAATCTCCGCTCCAAAGTGTGGCTGGACACTCGGACTGTTCAGACACTCGGACGTTTGGAAAATACAACTCCCAGATGTCCTCAACGAATTCACGTCTGGGACTCACCATGTGACATCAGACTCATGCGACTCGTCGACAGCGATGATCAATTGAAGATATGTTGATGTGACACTAATCCACATGGTGGCACTGGACGGGTAAGATCTCGAGGCAGTGGGGGCGAACAAAAGTGGCGCAGTCTCTCCTACTTCCTTGAGTTCTGTGCTAGTTTTTCACCCTCCCACCCAGTTGTTCAACAGCTGACCAGCCTGGGTTCCAGAGATTTGGGTTGCCTGTGTCTGACCTGCAAGGCAGTTCTTCAAGTTCCCCATCTGCCCCAGCAGTTCACCACAGCCTTAATTTTCTTCAGAGTCAGACAGCAATCTACACTGCCACCCATCCTGTGTCTCACTGCTCCCTCGTCCATACTGCATCATACGATTAGGTGCCATGTAGTACTATGTAGTATCTAGCATCATAACGAATCCATTCCCTTTGTCTTCCCCACCCACTGACTCCCAAACAATAGCTGAAGAAGACAGTCTGGTAAATTTCATTGTGGCGAGAGAGCGGCGATGCACCCCTTCAAATGACGAAGCTGCCTGGGTTCGAACTTTGGACTAGCTGTGCCATAAAATCATTGCACACTCCCAATGGCACTACTGGCAAAGAGGCAAAGCTGTCAATCCGTCAATAGACCGACTCACCATTACATACATGGTTACTACAGGAAGTTAGGACTGTGCTGGTCTCAATAGTTTTTAAAGCTGAGATAGTGAAAAAATGGTTTCATAACCGAAAATGACTCCACGACGCGATTGTTCTGTTACCCCAAGTACTTTGGGTGGTCCCTATGTACATCCATCAACCACAGACTCTTCAACCAAGCACATTTCAGGACAACTCAAAATGGTAAAGTTGAACAGCCTTTCAAGTTGGACCACCACTCACTCAGCGTTTTCTCTGCAGGGCACTGTTGATGTCAGTGCTCCAAATATCGTTATCTATGGTGAAACTGGCATCGGCAAGTCGTCTATTATCAACCTTATCACTGGTCGGGAACTTGCACCCACTTCCAGTGACACTCTTGGGTCTACGTCCCAACATCAACAGTACATCGTCAAGCTGAACAGGGTGTCATGTACCCTCTGGGACACCCTAGGACTGGACGAAGGAGTCGAGGGGACGGTACCTGCCAAGCTAGCAGAAAGTAATCTGAGAGCATTGATCCAAGACCTGGCCAACAGGGGGGGTATCCACCTCATCATCTATTGCCTCCGTGGCCCCCAGCTCGCTCTCAATAAGGCTTGCAAGCAAGGCTACAGCCTATTCTATGTCATGGTCTGTTGAAAAAAGGTGCCTGTCGCGTTGGTCGTCACTGGCCTGGAGCACCAGCAAGGCGAGATGGAGACTTAGTGGGCCACAAACGAGGCAGTGCTGCAGCAGCACAGGATGCGGTTCGATGCACATGCATGCATGACAACACTCAATATCGAGGATCCCAGCATACAGCAACGGTGCCTTGATTTGCAGAAACTTCTGCGCGAGCTTGTCGTTCGGCACTCCGAGCACCCAGGTTGGAAAACCAATCCATCACTTATATCATCCATCGTCCACAAAGCTTATGCGGCTACCAAGCAATGGCTCACAACTGCTGTGAGAGCAGTTATATATGTGCGCCCCCCTCAGACTGGTCCGACAACGTAACTTACTTCCAGTACTTGACTTTTAGGTTGTTACCAAGGTCTCGTTTTCCATGCCTATTTTCCCTCAACTTTCCATGCCCCTTTCATTCTAGCACCTCCTGGTACTTACTAACCTATGTACATCATTATTCTAAAAATCTGGGACACAGACCAGAGCTTTATTTCCGTGTTCGTCATCTCCATGTTTTTTTATATGTCGCAGTCTCTATGTTTTTGCATTGCCTATGATATACACTCTAACATGCTCAATCTGTGATATAAAATATTCAAGACTGGGACTTACTGTGTCTGGCAGATTGATTCCAATAAAGAAAGCATCTGGGATATTTGGCCAGGGAAAGGGGGACAGCGATAACTAATAAAAAATGAGAATAGCAGATGTCAGAGAATATGATGATGATCAGTATCAGTGTGATTCATGCGTGTCAAGTCAATCAGTAGGAAAGTCACGCTACACAACTGCGATAATTGATAACATAGGATCTGTGAATGGTAAGGAGTAGGACGCTGAGTCGTTCATCTATGATGATCATATACCCTCACTAAATCAACCCTGCACAAATTTGCGCAGACCAGCATGCGTCCCAGCTCCGAAATACTCGGAGGCAGAGGCAGCAGGCCCATCTCTGGGGCAGACACCCTGTGATCGGGGACATCGCGGATGCGTGCGAGTATGTCATATATGCTCACACCATGTGCGTTGGGCAGGGAATTGTGTTATGTTGAATGTCTCTAGTCACATTGTAATACAGTGGGGGAACACCCGCCCATGATAGGAGAGGGCTGAGGGAGACGATACCAGTGGAGCCTTCAAGGGGGAATGGTCTGAGGGTGGTGTCAGTAAGGTCATGAGTAACAGGATATGGGAGAGGAACGAGCATACATTGGGAGATCGATGACGACAATGCATGGGGAGGTGTGGAATTAGGGTGTGGTAAGGACACCACGTGGAAATGCTGGGGCACCAGGTGAGGTTGTCGGGTACGAAGGAGACAAGTGGGAACCCAAGCGAGAGGTCCACAACTTGTAGGAGTCAGAGGGACAATACATCAAAACAGACATGGAGACTCATTGGGAGAGTGCCGAGCAGCCTGTGCTGAGTGACTCAATGGCGGTATGGGGCAGGGGTCTTATAACAACCCCCTGTCGGTGTTACTAAATGAGGGAGTGGCGTTGGGGGGCTAACCTTAAAAGGAGGGTGGCAGGATCACTGGGACACAAAGCGTCAGGAGAAGTGGTGCAACCAGCGCCATCAATGCACGGATTGCCCACACGGCACCGCATGTTCACTACAATTGCACCACACACCCCACCCTTCCTTTTCCAGCCTTTTCAATCTGCTTTGTGATTCCTGTGTGAAACACCTTTTGCCACTGGCCAGTAACAGCAGGGTCTCCACTGTCACCCACAATGACCTATCGCTGTCCATACATGTTGCACGATAACCTCTTGATCCACCTTGCATTCTGGAGTTCGGAGACCGAGTCATCCACATCATAACTCACTGCAATGGTTATGCAGACTGAAATGTCCATTTGGCATGGCGCACTGGGCTGCCTTGGACTCTGACTGGCTTAATACTTAGGCCCAGTACGAGACGTTGGCTTCACGGCAGAGTCATCTCGTCTCGTCTCCCACATAACCAAAAAATGGTAATTTGGTTGATTGGTCTATGGAGTTGACATTGAACGTTGAGGAACGGCTGCTATGCTGCAATGGGATGGTTCAGCATGCTGCTGTCAGAGCCTGCCACACTTGCAGGACTCGCCAATATATGTTAGGTAAGCATCAAGATGACTGCGAGGGCGAACACTAGGAAAGATGCAGGAAAAATAGGCATGCAAAGCGAGACCTTAATATCAAATTAAAACAACCTTAAAAGTCAAGTAGCAGAAGTAAGGTACGTCGTCAGACTAGTCCCAGGGGTGACCTTACCACATTTCCATCAGAGCCAGGCTTAGAATGCTAACATGGCTACTCCCACAGCAGCCACGAGCCACTGCTTGATGGCGGCGTAAGCTCTGTAGACTATGGAGGTTTTGACCTTGATGTACTCGATGCACAATCTCCCGATCATCTTGATCAATGCTTGGTCCGAAAGGGTGGTAAAATATGCCTGGATGTTCTTGCGGCGCGAGGCAATAACATCCTGACACTCCTGGACTGCTCGTTCCTCGTTATTGCAGCCCCACAGTATGACAATCACAGGGCATGTCTGTCCACCTGCAACTTCATAAAACACCTCCAGCATGTCGACTTTCTCTGGCTGGATAACGGTATTCCCCAGAGGTGAGGTGTAGAAGACGAGTACCCCAGCACCTGAGCCTATGTCCACTGGCCTGGTGTGCTGCACCTCAGGAATGTGTGTCCGCAGCGCACGCTTGTCGACATGAACAAACTTGTATGACCGACCCTCTATCTGAACGTTCTCCATATGTGTACCCATACCCAATGAGAAGTTGACAGGGCTGGGAGCATTGCTGGGAGACACCATGTCACAGGTGATCGCCCTCCGAATGGTTGTACTCTTCTTCATTCTACCCGCAACTATCATCCTGTGGAGGGTAGTGTGGAACATGGGCAAGACAGACGATATAAATGATGGATTGGTTTTCCAAGCTGGGTGCGTGGAGTACCAAATGATGAGCTCGCGCAGAAGTCTCTGTGAATCAAGACGCCGCCGCTGTATGACATAATCCTCGATATCGAGTGTCGTCATGCACGCATGGGCATCGAACCACATCTGGTACCGCCACAGCACCGCCTCATTTGCAGCCCACCACATCTCCATTTCCCCTTGCTGGTGCTCCAGGCCAGTGATGACCAACGCCACAGGGACCTTCTTTCAACAGACTGTGACGTAAAATAGGTCGTAGTTGCGTTGGAGTGTCTTCGTGAGCCTGGTGGCACAGATGCAATAGATGACTAGGTGGATACCCCCTGTGATGCCTAAGTCCTGGATCAACAGTCTCAGTTGACTCTCCGCCAGGGCTGCAGGAACTCTCCCCTCACTTCCCTCGTCTAGTCCCATAGTGTCCCAGAGGGCGCACGACATCCCATCCAGCTCAACAATGTACCGTTGATGTTGAAATGTACACCCGAGAGCGTCATTGGAGGTGTGTGTGAGCTCGCAACCTGCAATGAGGTTGATGATGGACAACTTGCCGATGCCAGTTTCACTGTAAATGACAATATTTGGAGCATAGCCATCGACGGGGTCCTGTGGCGAAAGTCCTGAATACCTAATAGAAGACTGTTTGATTTGTTGTCCTGAAGTTTGTTTGGTTGGGAGATCTGTGAACCCTGAATGTACAGGACCACTCAAAGTATCTGGAGCAGCAGAACGAATGTGTTGTGGTGGTTCGGCATTCATTTTTGCTAGACTTTGAAACCCTTTTTTCACAACTATGCCAGCTTTAAGAACTATTCGAGACATACCTGTCCATCACTTGCGCCACTGCCTTACATGTGGATGCGGAAACATTGATTCGTCAAATGGTATCCTGGTTCGTGCCCATCTCTCAAGGTTACACATCGCCCTTCTGCTCAATTTGGTTCTTCTAGAGTTGGTTCTTCTGGAGCGTGCACAAAGCACAAGATCCTCATGTCACGACAAGTGCCTATTAAAACCACCATACATCAGTGGAACTGAACCCTGAAAACCCACACCTCGGGAAATGGTGCATTAATAGTGAACGTCAGACAGGGATTCCCCCCTAAACCCCTGTCATACATGTGTGCAGACCAAATCGGAGACTCCATAGATCAATTGAATCTTTAAATGAACAGACTTACAAGGCTGTGTGAACTTCTGTGCAAATCCATCCGATAAGACCAGTGAAAGAGGGTGGTATAACTGCGGGAGGTTGATGAAATTCAAATAGTGGGGTTCTGTGGGTCAGTATTGCGAGTGCACAGCCAAAGGAAGGAGGGCCTGTGAGAAAACATGTGCTCCGCCTGGTATTTGATCTTGATGAGATTCATTATTAATGAGATGTTGACAAGCCTCTCTGGCAACAACCCAACCATGCAAATGATCGGAATCATTTCCTTGGGTTATGTCTCTTTCAGTGGAACGTGTAATAAGGATTGGGGTGATGGGCCCACGGATAACAAACAACTTGGTGCTTACAGTGTGATGTACATAGTTCAGTAATTTCATGTAGGGCCTGGGGCTGACTTCTTGACAATGTAATCAGAAGGTCGAACGATGCTGTTTGCACACTTTGCGATACTCACGCTCATGTTTCTGCTCGAGAAACATTGAAGATGAGTCGTTGGAGGGGGCTGGCAACCATGAGGGAGAATTATGAAATGGCCTTGCGCTTCTCTAGGATCTGAACTATGTAAGTAGCCTGGTCAGGAAAATGTGCACACCCTTATTTGGACTTGATGTTCTTGGCTTGGGACCACAAGTGCCGAAAGTGGAGCTGGAAATTTAGCGGCGTACAACTTGAAGTATGGGAAAAGCTGAACAACTTGGTGCATGTATATTTTCCTGATAGGCTCGATCTGAAACTTAGGATGGTGGGTATGTAGCGTTATCCTTTGTCGACTCTTGTGAAACTAGGACGGCAGGAAATTAAGGGTCGTTGCTGTGCTATGCCGAGTTGCAGCAGGCTGTATTGAAGCACCCTAGGAGCTAAGCAACAGCTTTTCTGCTGAACTCTGGTTGGCAATATGACCACGCCGCTGCCAGTTTGTGATAGATGATGATTCTATGGATTCTTTGCGTGGAGAATAATTCTCTGACACGACCCTCCGAAGTGATGAATTCGGCCGTATACAGTGGCTTCTCTTAAAAAATGAATTCTGAATTGGACGATTTTAGCAATTAAACTTTCACTCAGATCCCCTCTTGGCGTTCCCCACAGCAGCATGCATTGAATATAGTACTCACCTTTCAGCACTTCAGCAACCCTGCCGTGCAGCCAGTTCTGCCAGGTGAGGCCTGCATGCAGTGCAACATGCCAACTCCAGATCCGAGCGGCTCGCCCATAATTGAAGTTTGCTCCACTGCACAAGCACTTTGTGCAGTTCGCGGGGGGTAGACATGATATCAACCATGGGGGTACTATAAATTGGTTCCATCTTTCATAACAATTCACTATTTGTGACGTTTTCTTCTTCTCTCACATCTATCATCTCTACTCCCGGGCCCGAGACCACTGCTTTCTTTTCCACTTTCGATCATCGTGACTTTTGTGTGGTCACACAACAAGTGAATGGCGTCCAAGTTGTATGACGGATCGACCATCAAAGGGATGATCAGTAAGATCATCAAGTTGCCCGCTCTTTCATTTCTAAATTCCTAACAACACCTTGAGATCATGATCCAGGATTACCGGTCCGGGAAAAGGAAGCAATGCAAGACACCGCTCGGTGTCATTTTGTCTATAATGATGCCCTGAGTAGTAAGTCTCAGTGAATCACCATGGAACATTATTAATGATTCACTCACTCCGGTCAGCGCCCATTGGGATTGCACCCAAAAACGTGATCCTCTTCAGAGAAACCGGCGTCGGCAAGAGTTCAGTGATCAACTTGATGGCAGGCCACAATGTCGCCTTGACATCTTCAAATCTAGAGGGTTGTACATCACAGGCAACAGAGTATTCTTTTACTCTTGCAAACACAGAGACGTTGTTCTGTATCTTCGATACGGCTGGGCTCGAAGAGCCAGATATGGGTGTAAATACATTCCTCGGCGCCATCGAAAAGGCCCATAAGCTCATTACGAAGCTTCACAATGCTGGTGGCATCAATCTCCTCCTTTTCTGCATCAATGCTGGGAGACACACCACTATGATGCAGCGAAACTATCGCCTGTTTTCTGAGATTTTATGTAACAATCGCATACCCCTCGCCCTCGTCATCACACACCTGGAGAACGAAGGCATCATGGAGGATTGGTGGAATAGAAACGAAAAGATATTCGGGAGATATGGGGTCTCCACTATTGCGCATGCATGTATCACTGCCCTTCCGCCTCATGTGTCGCTGTACTCGGAGAAATGGGATCAATCGCAGAAAGCTCTTCACAAATTGTTTTGTGATGCTCTCAATGCTCCCAGCCCCTCTTATATCCAGGACCTATGGTATTGGCTTACCACCTTTATCGAGAAGCTCCAGTCACTTGTAACGAACAGGAAGTTTTTCAAGAAGAGGATCATAGCGAGGCGGCTCGAAGCATGCTGCGAGTTTCCTCATAGCGAGGTGCAGAAATTGGCGGGAATGCTCACGAGGGTTGGTCAATGGTGATATTCGATGCAGCAATTTGCCAGCGGTTCCTCAAACAAGTGGAGCATAATATCTTTAGCCTGTTGATGATGATCTGTTACGATTTTACTTACCACATATATCTCGACTTGAGCTTTGTTCTGTACATTATGAGGCTTGTTGGCAGCCCACCATGATACCATAAAAGATATCTTGTGACCTCATATCTCCTGGTTTCTCTTTGAGCTAACGGACCTGAGCCCCTTAGTAAGTACTGTTATGTGTAGCTAGCTAATCTCATCTTATCGCACCATTTGAACTCGCCTGATCCACGTGTTCCTACCTCGGAACCACCTATTACAGATGTGTCAGCGTCGTCACTATATATCACGGTCCAGGTGTGCGTGGTTCTGTATGCGAGAGGAGTCGGGCTCGAGTACTCTGCCTCAACTTTGTGTGCTATCACAATATATGTTAGACCAGATTTTCAAAGTTTGAGGCCGTGCTGCCATCTGTATCCCTTCCAGAAGCTCACGCACTCACGAGCGCCTTGGAGGCAATTTTGCAGCCAGAGTAAAAAACAGAGGAACAGGAGAAACCATTATTTCAATGGCATAGGAGATCGTATGACCGTTGTTACAAGTGACAAGGCAAATCCATCTAGTCCAGCCATACCTGCCTGCTGATCTGTGAAGTCTGATTCCCGAACAGCCATATCACTACCAGCTGTTTCAGCCATACCCAAACAGGGTATGTGTAACAGGTTGTCCATGGTAAGCTTCATCCACAAGCCTTCACCCTCCTCACCCTCCTCCACATAAAGCAGAAGACAGATATATTCCCTCCCAACTATCAACCACCCTTCCTCGCGACTTCGTGTGGCATGGTGGTTGATAATGCATGCCAAGAGGCATCGAGCACCACGAATGGTTTTGAGCTGTGTTGCCCCGCACTCTATGATAAGACTCCTGTACCTTCGCAAACAACTTTCGTCATCAGACCGTGGTTTCAGGGTAACAACAAATGGTTCCCCAGGTCCTTCCAGTTCTGCGACCGAAAAGAGCTCCATCGGAATAGGAGGGAGTGATTTCAGAGACAACCTGTGCGCAGTGATGGTGAACTCCTGCACCTCAGCCCTATCTCTCCTCATATCAGCCTCGAAGCCAGGGTATAATGCAGGGGACGAAGGGAGAGCAAAGTGGTCCACAGAAGGTTGTCCGAACCATGCAAAAATATCCCAACTAGGATTCTTTACCGCAACAGCCTCTACAAGGCGTGTAAAAGCCCGCTGACCCTCCCCATATGCGATGGTGAGACTAATGCAAAACAACCTGACAAGGTAGTAAGCCCTATCCTCGATGCAGGTCATCTGTCTCCTCGACGCCCAGGACATGATCTTCCAGAAACTACATCCCTGGACTCCCTGGCTGTTATCGGCAGTGAGAACTGCTTCAGAAATGCCAGTGACATTTTTGAGAGTGGAAATAATGTCATTGAGTTTTCTATCATCGTCAATCGCAGGGATGATGAAAGGCTATCAGTTTTTGTCGTAAAACTTGAGTTGTTTAGGGGCTAAGAGCTCCTGGAGGGTCCAGCCTCATGTAAACCACGACTCGCCGCCCCAGTCCACATACGATGTGGACTCTGCGAGGTAGACGATACAAAGGTACGAGTTTGCATACCACTTGTACATCCTGTGAATGGCCTCACTGAGCTCAGCTGCGTTCATTTTATCTATACAGCAGGTATTGACCCAGGCCAGCTTGCGCCCCAGCTGGCGAGACGTCTTGTAGAATTGGATGAGTTTGTTGAACTTGGATATTGTTACAATTCTTTCTTTGTTCCTTCTTCCTCTCAAACCTATGCTATCTTTTTCAGACAATTCGACTACGCTGTTGAAGCCCCACATAGTTATCTTGAAACTCCACGAAGTTATCCTTTGATTTGTCATCTTCTTCGCTGACCTTCTCTCTTCTTCTATCAATCAGTCAGCAAGTGTATTACTTCATCTTTCCATATAGTTCTCCGCAATTCTTTTACTTAGTCATCTTTCTTTCCATATAGTTCTTCGCAATTCTTTTACTTAGTCATCTTTCTTTCCATCATGTTTTCCAACATTCCATAGGCTTCTTATATAAACCTCTCTCTCCGACGATGTATTCCCTAACCTAGATCTACTCTGGAATATACCTCGTACATCGTCCCTGGACCTCTATAAGTCTCCTGGCTACTTTGAGTGCCAGCTTCGTCCCTTGAACCCTTGAACCACCGGTAGCTGTCTTGCTACTCGAACAAACATTTAAGGAGACGATCTCTCCTTCCTAGAACCTCTGAACCCTCGAACCCTTGACCCTAGAGTCTACGCTCATCCCTATCCGGGCCAAGTGTAACAGATATCCGTTGTTTCCCAGTAGAAATATCCTGGTAAGTGGGTTCACCAGCGATCTCGTCCCAGCGGTGAGATAGGATGTCATGTTCCATGACATCCTGGATGATCTGTCTGAGCACAGTCTCATGCCAAGGCTGGTAAGAAGCCAAGGGGTTGCTCTGAATAATACGTTCTTGGATCTGCTCATTGGTGACATTTTCAATCTTGTCTTGGAAGATACGAAAGACGTCTCTCCATGAGACAAATTGCAGGTTTGACCTATCAATGAAATGGGAAGGTATTTCATTGTTGATATACTCTTTGAAGGCATCGACAATAGGACCGGTCGGCTATTCATCATCACTGTCAGCTGAGGAGGATTTAAGCAATTTGCATCTGATTCCTAACCAGCAGTGCCAACAACTTGTTTCTCTTTTTGCTATTCCATAAGGTTCCCTTGAAGAATGGCATCCCGTTCCAGACGGAGTACCTTTTAGATATCAACTTCAAAGCATAGTAGGGAGCATGCAACGACATACCTAGCAGAACTAGACTCTGAGCCCAAAAGCACAGGGACAGTCAGACTTGATGCATCCAAATGTTTTGTAATTGACTCTTTGGGAATAACTCTGCCTTGTGGTCAGATTAGGGGCTAGCCGGAGTTTGAAAAATAACAGTCAAACTGTGCACAACAGATTGATCAATATTTAATTTTCAGGTTTTGTCAAGAAATAGCTTTCAAATTTGAATCCTGGTCTAAGACTTGGTTTTCAGTAATGCAACAGTGCGCAGATGCACTCCAAGTTTTCATCCAACATTTGGGCCCTCCTGACAAGCGTCAAATGTTACCTTTGACCATATATGGTACCTTCTTCAAGTTTTTATCTTGCATTTGGGTTGCATCTAAATATTTATTGTTGGTAGCCGTTGTGTCAGCACACATAGTACATCCAAGATCGTGGCATTGTCCACATGAATCAATACCTACACCAGGCTATGCACTAACTGCCAGTTGATATGGATCGCAGCACGTGTTGGAGACATGTCTCACAGCCATCTCAACCAAGGCACATACATGTACTAATCGCATAAGTTGCCTCCTGCATTTTTATCACATTGACAGGCCAGCTGGTGTCCCAGCTGCGATGAGAAGTTCATTGAATTCACATTATCCCACTCAGCCTCATAATCTGCAGTGTCTTGGCCATTTCGTCCACACATGCTTGCAGTAAGGATCAACTCGCTGCCCCCAACCAGTTATTATCCAAACACCGTTTCAATGCCAAGGATCTGTGTGCAAGTTTGCACTCTGATATCGGAGTTATTGTAACCCGATGATCTTATGCTCCGTGCATTCCAGAGAACCAAGTTCAACAGGATACCATCCGACGAGCTGATTTCCGAGTCTGCCCCATTCCAACCACCTACCCCTGAATCGGTACCCCCTTTCTGCATTCCACTAAAACACAAGCACCATATTAATGAAATGGTACCTTGAACCAACCAAATCATTGCTGGGAACTGTGCAGTCCAGGCTACCGGCGACCCTCAGGTACCAGTTGATGATATACGTGTCTTTCTAGTGTGCATGACTTGCACAGGAGTATATTTCTGGGAGTCATTGATGTATACAAAGCTGGCCAATGTGCCATGAATGGTTCAGCAGGTTCCAGAACCAGCTTTTGGTGCAGCAGTCACCGAGCTGTTAGTTTGCCCAGTTCGCTAAGCAGCTATTTTCATGATTTTATTGTTCCTGCCATGTATAGTTATAACATAACATTTGTCCAAATCCGAATCGGAACACACCTCGCGCTTCCTTACTTAGCCTCGGACAGTCACCACTCCCGCAACACCCCACTCGCCATCCATATCACACGGGCAAATGTCCAGCGACCAGAGCTTGGATCCAGCATCACGGTGATCCAGCAATTCGTGACTTTATGACTGCCAAAAAGTGGGTGAGGGCATGCAATGCAGCTGGCAGGTGAGTTGATTCTCCTCCATTCATGTGATTTCGCGGTACGCGAAAGAAATCACTTCCATACCTAATGTAACAAATCGTTGCACTTTGTCGTTACTTTCTTTTTTCTTTACTTACTTTACTACTAATCACTACTACTGATCATACGTTCCCTCATCAGACGATTAGATCTCTTATCTTATCTTATCATGTCACATGATCTATCACGTGACTGTGGTAACCCTTCCTTATCTCACACTCTCTACTTACCTCTATCACACGTCTAGACCTTACGGTCTGACTCCCGCTCTAGACCAACACACGGTAACCACATTCCTTTAATTACCATTGGTGAAGCGAATAGTGGGATCGCTTTAGCAGATACAACGATTGGCTGAGTGAACAACAACCAGAATGATGAGATATGGTTTATAGACGTAGAGAGGATAAAATGTAGACGCGCGTTGTAGGGAACTAATATTCCCTAGGTTCGTAGGGACTGATTTCCCCTATTTTCACTACTTTGTTGCTTGTCCTCTTATCTTATCTTAGCATTATTGTTTGGGTTTATTATTTTCTTTCCTTAGTCACTATATAGTTTTGTATTCCAATTAGGAATAAGAGAGTTTAGCTTTTACCACTGAGCAGCTCACTTCGTCGTCGTCGTCATTTCCTCTGGCCGCCATTGGCCTTTCGTCTTTCGTCCGTTCCTTTCCTCATCGTTCGACCATATCTGGACTCGCCGGATTAGTCAGTGTCACCGTGCATCGTCGCACAACCCTTCCAACATCGCTGTAATACACAACCCCCTGGGTCGAGGAAACTCGCACCCCACTTTCTTTATTTAGTTTTCATTCTTTGAAAACATTTCGTTTCTTACAACTGGAGCCCACCGCGAGGGGGTTGATTTTTTTTACAGCATTTTCAGGGAGAACGTCGGCTTTTGCCACAGGGCCGCGCTTAGTCGTCAACCTTCACCAGCGCACGAATTCGAACACGACTCCTTCTGAATCTGAAAACCTCGCCATTCGTTCAAGAAAGCTTCCAATCCTTCGCCGAGAAAATCATTAGCAAATTCATAACCCGGACCTTCGGTTTTCAACATCGCCACTCAGCCACCGTCATCATTTTTGCCACCTACTATGCCTCGCCCAGCTTATTTTCGCCAGCTGCCACTATGAACTTCTGACAACGCGCCAAGATTTGATGGGACGGACCCCACTCAATTACCTTCGTACCTCAAAACTATCGACTTATTGACAACACGCATAGGACTTACTGACACAGAGAAAATCAACGTCGCCATATGGTTTGTCAGTGCTGACAAAGCCGACCTCTGGACAATGGCACAGCGAGCATCGGCATCAAACCCGGACTCGGATTGGCCAGCATTCATCGCTGCGGTCCAGCGCTGGTATTGGGGATTCAGCGAGGAATACCAGCCTTACGTCCCAGAAACATCGCCATCAGTAATTCCTCACACTGTCGCTACTGACCACGTCTCGTTTTCAGCATCTGCCACACCGCCTATATCGCAAATAGTTGAATCCGTCGAACCCTTGGATATCATTTCAGACGCCATCGCCCCAGCATCCGCTTTGCCGCCATTCAGGCCTCAGTCACCTTCGCCGCCCTTGTCAAATCTGCCCCCAATCGCGCACAATCCTTCGCCACTCAACATTCTGAATTCCTTCGAACCCTCAGATATCGTCTCAGACTCGGATGCCATCGCCCCGGCATCCACTTCGCCCTCACTCGCTTCGCCGCCAGTCGAACCTCGGTCACCTTCGCTGCTCCTTTCGGATTTGCCCCCACTCGCGTCGTTACGCAGTCAACCATCGCCGCCGCACACACCTCCGTCACTTTTGCCGCTCTTGTCGGATCCGCCCTCACTCACTTCGCCACCAGTTGAACCTCGTCAACTGCCTTCGGATCCACCTCCGCCTCAGCCACATTTGCTGCTCTCTTCCTTCTCGTGCTCATCACCACTCACTTTGCCACTGCCAGCTGAGCCTCAGCCACATTCGCCACTCTCATCCTTCTCGTGCCCTCTACCACCCACTTCGCCACTGCCAGTTGAGCCTCAGCCGCATTCGCCGCTCTTGTCACTCTCGTGCCCAGCATCCACTTCACCACTGCCAGTCGAACCTCAGTCCCTTTCGCTGCTTTCGCCCTCTTCGCCACCATCAGTTGAGCCTCGGTCACCTTCGCTGCACCTGTTCTCTTCAAATCCGCCCTCACTCGCTTCGCCGCCAGTCGAACCTCGGTCACTTTCGCTGCTTCTTTCCAATCCACCTTCACTCGCTTTGTCACCAAGTCAACTGTCGCCTTCGAATCCGCCCTCCTCTCAG
>JBBPQE010000603.1:0-15458 GCA_038092335.1 Boletus vinaceobasis
ATCATGGTTTTGCTTACAGGAATGTCCTTCCACAGATGTTGCTCAGCAAAGCTATCGAACAGGAATATCTGCTGCGAAGTGAGATCAATGGTGCACATGACCCAATGGCCCCACGACGAGGGTCGGTGGATGGGTAAAATCCATATGTCCTTCTGCCAATAATTGGTCCATGACATGGCACGCCAGAGGATTTTGTCAGGTGCATTGTATCGGATCCAGGGAAGATCATGAGTTGAGAAAATGGCGATGTGATTGGATTGGGGGGAAAGGTACTGGGAATACAGAAGCATGGCACAGCCGTTGATGCATGCGTCATTGAGACGGGCATCATCAGAAGTAAGTCTCTCGACGTTGTTAGGTTCAAAAGTCAGCTGGGGGAACCTATTGGTCCGAGGTCGGACTTGTGCACCAATGGAGCTGTCCAAAACAGCGATTGCATTGCTTTGTATGTCAATGAAATCGATGCTTATGTTCTGCACGGCGATTAGTGGGAAGTGCAAAAAAAAAATAGAAAAGAAGACTTACATGTGGGACATCTCAGACTAGGGTCGCTACTGGTGGGGCTTGGTTAGCATCGTTGTCCTCGTTAGTGTCATCGTCATCATCATCTCCACCATCGAGGACATCACCAAGCAGAGCTTGTTCAGTTGGAAGTATTGCCTCTATAAATGCATCTGGTACTTCTTCCTCTACCGTGTCACCTTCTTCTTCGACGTCTTCGGGTGGTGGCAGAGAATGTGTGACAGGCTGCAACCATTGAAGTGCTACTGTCTCTGATACGCCTGTGAGCATATGCGTGAGCTTCACGGCCTGTTGTGCTTGACTAACGTAACACAAGGCAGTGGCCAGAGGAGTGGGCCATTGTGCACATAATTTGAGCATCGCATCGCGGCGATGCTGTAAGACGAGCAGGTACAGGGAATCTACACGCAATCAATGTATGTCAGCTCAGGGGGAAAAGGAACATACTCTCAGGCTGTCACAATGCAAGTTCGATCACTGCCAATTCTTGGCCAAACCAACAGCACATGTTATCCGCTTCCATTCCCAACCAACATTGTTCCTCACAACAGCGGTCACATTTGAGCAGCGCTCAGATCCCATCCCAAACGTTGGAGTCTTCAAGCCATTGGGGTATCTCACTGCTGGAATGGGAAATCCAGACATCTTGTAGCAATGTTTGGTTGCTGCGCAGGTCTGCGAGTTTCATTGGAAGTGGTGTTGGGAGTGGAACAGCGTATGCTGGGTTGTACAGCTCCTCGAGCTGCTCACAGTACCGGTTGAATTTTCTGATGGCTGACATCAGTGCTGGTTGCCGCTTCGCTATTGCCTTGTGTGTCTGTTGGTGAAGCTTGGTGCCTGAGGATATTTTGAGTATCTTGACACCATTTGTATTATATAATTGAGAACATACCGAGTGCCTTATCTTTACCACCAACTGCCCGATTGAGTTTATCCCACTCGAAAAAGCTTCCAACGGCTTGCTTGCGAATATTTATTTTCAAATCACGGGCCATAAGGAAGATGCGAACGAAGTCTAAGTTGACACCATTTAACTTGGGAAATCTATCTTGCACGTTAAATGATGCATAGAGCGCTTCGATTTTTTCGAGGAGTCAGTTGTGAGTGTGTTCCATACTATTGAGAGCATCGAGGGCATGAGCAGCAGCCTTGTCTTTTTCGATGGCCGCTCGCGTTGTTTGAAGGGCACGCTCACAGGAATCTAGGTCAGCTTGTAAGGCGAGCATGCTATCGAGTTCCTTTTTGAGTCGTGCAGGTGCATCTGCAAAGACGTGAACAACAGAACAAGAGTGCATCATAATAAAAACTTACGTGCATGTATTGAGAGCTGTGCAGATCGCTGGTCCTTCCACAGCACTCGGAGGTCTAGTATTGAGACACCGCAGCAGTCGAGAACAGCCTGAGCAGCTTCTCCTTGCTCTTTGACACCTTTCTTGAGATGCCGCTTCAGCCATGAACCTAAACCTTTCAACATCTCCGTACCAATGGCACTAGCTTGCTGATTAATGAGCCAGAGGCGTCTCTGCCGCTGTGAATGTTCAGTATCATAGTGATCATTGGTCTGATAGCTACTCACTGAGGAGGAGCGCTCGATTCCTATCAGCTTGATGAAGCGCGACCATAGCCACTCTGTTCCCTCTCCATCAGATAATCCAAGTCCTTCTATCAATCGTGGGTTGTAAATGAGTTGACAGGCCCATTCGTGGCCATACACATGCATTGCTGTCGTAGCTAAGCGGAGGCAGCGCCTAATACTGTCACTAATAATATCATACTGTGCATTTTTAGTATGGTCGCAAATCCAACAGTGCATCCTAGTACCTACCTGGTTGATGGACCATTCGATTATGCAACCAATGTCATATAAAAGTACGACAGTAGCCTTGGTGAGAAGGAATGAAAATAGATACTCAATGAGTGTGATCGAATACTTCTGCTGCTTGCCGGGTGTGTCAATGTTAGCAAAGAATAGAGGGATATCATGACGGCATATGAGTGCCATCACACCGGTGTCATTGTAGCTTTCCATTGATGTCTTCTTTTTTTTCCCATCTGCTGCTTCATACGAAGATTCACATTGGTCGACAGCCTCGTCCGGAACTTGGATCTGGCGTTTGTCGGCGGGGCGTTTGCGTGCCTTCTCAATTTGTTGTCCAACTGCATCAACCTGACATTTGGGAAGGAAATAAATGGGCTCATAGAAGAAGGGGCAATCCCCTACAGAGCAACAGTGTTGATGGTGGAAATTTCTGTCCGTCGCAACATGGATATCTGCCCCATCCACAAGTGCTTGTCTGAAGGAATTACCCCCAAAACAAGCAGGACAACGTTGTACAAGTAGTGTGGCGCATGCATCAGGTGGAACAATCGACATGGGAGCATCAGCAATAGATATACCAGGGGGATTATCAAATGTGATGGTTCCCTGATCCTTTGAGGAGTCACGTGCGACAGAGATGTATTCCCGACAGCGAGAGAGCATAGATTCCAGCCTTCATTCTAGTTCAACTTGAAGAATGTCATACCATTGGATTGCCCAACCTAAACTGCATCGAAATGCTTCCTGTACAGCGGCCCCCTGCGTAACAGTAGGTTGAGATATTGGTACAAAGGAGACATAATCCTACCTCTTTGTTGGTCATATGAAAACCTCTGCGGATGTAATGGGAATTCAGTGCTGCTGCCAGTGCATTGACCGCGTCACATGAGCGCTCGAAAAGAGCCTGGTAGAACAACAATGTTACAACCAAGAACTTCAAAGTGAAGCTTTGGGTGAGAGAATCAAAATTCCGAAGATAGGGAACTAATCTACAAGAAGTCCCTACTTATATACTAACTACGAAAGTCGCTGACTAAGTAATAGAATCCGATGGAACATTATGGAATGTTCTACAAGGGTCGAGGGGATGATGTCATGATGAGTAATCGATGACGTAGTTGTGATGTCATAGTCTAGAACAATCTAGACTTGGTAAAGGGTTTTGAGATAAGATAAGATAACGGGGAAAGGCGAAAGAGTCCACGAAGGTTACGATAGGGGTTTTATGGATTTTAAGGATATCGTTTCAGACAAGAGCTCAACCGAAATTGCCATTTGAGGCTGAGAGGGAGCAGTTGGGAACAGTCTGTGGTAGATGAGTATTTGTGGGAGAGAAGCGCATTTGCAGGAATGTACGTTGACTGAAGAGAAATCTACATCAAGTCAGAAAGAGCTCGTTCACCGATAAGGCACTTACAGTTGTAATAGAGAACGATGAGGGAAGTCTTTTTTAGTTCACATCCTCCTATGCACCGGGAAAGAGTAGAACTGGGAGGTGAGACTGGTTTCCCAAGCGTTTGTGCCAGATACTCGAGGAACGGGTGGATAAGGGTGGAGATGGTAGCTCTCCAACGGTCAGAGCGGTTTGTGGTTGATTTCACAACCGGTGGAGCCTGTGGTGAATCGGGGCACTCAACCTCGTGCAGGAAATCATAGTCCTGGAAACTTTCGCCATGTTGGTCCTCCGGTTGGGGTAAGTCAGTGTTGTTGGGAGGAGTTGGATTGCGTTCTACAAGTGAGGGAGAATCTATAGCTTTGTGATTAAGCAAGTCACTGAGTTCGGTCATTAATCGTTGGCGTTTGCTCTCATGTCCAGGTATTTGCACGTATGTCTGCATCTTCTTGGGGTTTCTTGTCTTGCATGGGGAAGTGAAATGCTGGCCAAGACCTTTGTTGGTACTGGGTAGAGTAGCCCGAGTACCTTGCGCTGACACCATGGGAGAAGAGAAAGGGAAGCCGTAGTGAAAACAGCTTCCAGAGGGTTTTGAGGAGAATCACGAGGACGCGTGTAAACTGCGTGTAGGGCAACGGGGGCGTGCCGGACACGCATACGAAGGCTCTTGCTTCACTTCTGAGAGGGCAGGAAGGTAGTCTAATCGATTCTATACTAATAATAGAAATAACCGGGAATAGCCGACGCGGATGGAGGACCTATTAGGTGATATTCAGCCCGACAGAGAACCCCACCTAAATGGGGTCTAAAAGTGCCGAGATGTGGTGTCTAAGGTGAGCTTGGACCAGTGGACGCTACACCACTGGCAGAGGACCAGCGCAGTGCAGTGTTGTCACCAGAAACCCCTCATTGACAAGGTCATACCCATCTATTTCAAAGGTGGACCCGAAATGGTGTCAACGAAGTCACGAATGTCGCAGATTCTCATTTCTGACAAGGCCCGAGAGTCGAAGAGTTCTAAAGACGCTTTGCATGACATCACATGCAGAAGTGGTTATCTGAGCAACAATGGCACACAACATGACTCTGATTCCCTTCCTTATGTCCATCTTGGCCGACCTTGGTCAACCACCGTCGTTCTCTGCCACCTTTCCCAAGCAAAAAGTTGATGACCGCTGTCCGCATATCTATGCTGCTGGTGTTGACACCACCACGTATCCATTCTTAGGCGACTACCCAGGGCTCATGAACACTGTTCAGAACCTGGTACACTTGCAACAGATACCTGGGACAGAACGACCTTCCACAGAATACCTGAATGTGCAGGTGAAGTTCGGGAGTACGGCCACATCTGAGCATATGCTATGGGAGCACGGGAGAGATGTTCCGAATCTGAGAGGAACGTCCGCTCAATGGGCATAGGTTGAGCTTGCGCCATAATACTATTCATTGTCTGTTGGACTGTAACCACTTTTAGTGTATGTACTGTGACTGAGGACTCAGATGAGCATGTAACTCACATTATCATCATTTTTGGTGTCCCTACTCTGAGGTTTTGAATCTCATGGCATGATTTGCACCTCAAAGCAACAATACTGGTGTCACTCAAAGGGAGTAGTTCATTGAGAAGTTGTAGTCACTGCAGAAGTAACTACAGTACGAAGTGTCTAAGTAAGGAAGATTATGTAAGCTACCAAATGTGTACTAAATATTCCAACACTCCCCCTCAAGCATAAATGTAAGGGTTTGAACCTGTTCTAAGCCTCAAGATCACTGTTACAAACCTAGACTGAGGGAACGTAAAGGTCTTGGGAGTAACACTGCCTAAACCAAAAAGAGGAATCTTCTGTAGGGGGATCATCAGGGGAACTGTGATGGAAAGATAATCCTAGATAATCCTTGAAGGCAAAGGATAATCCATTATAATCCATTATAATCTTTATAAAAACCTTCTTCAAGGATTATCTAGGATTATCTTTCCATCACAGTTTCCCTGATGATAAAGCAGTGATGATGACTAAGGGTGAACTTGGTGGATACTCAATGGAGTTAACGTGCAGTGGTGCAAGATAATAATATCTTGGAGTTCTTGTGACAACAGTTCGTACCAGGGCTTACTTTGCCTGATGAGTCTTAAGCACAGAGAAGACTAGACGACTAGAATTGAACTAAGGAGTTCAAGACTAGAGGCTAGGGTTTATATAGTGTAGTCCTAGGTGCACAGACCAAGCTGTGGTATGCTACATATAGTAAAAGGGTGTAGGGTATGACATTGTGTGGGAGAGATTACTAAGGTAATAATGGAATGACGTCATGGTATGCGTAAGGGGATCTAGACTGGGACGGAGATTAAAGGATTGTGTAAAGAGTGAGGTAGTCTAGAGCAGAAAGCCAGACCATAAGGTCTAGGTGTAGAGATAAGAGATAGTGAGTGGAAGGTTACCACGATTATGTGTGGGTCATTCCCAGGGTCACGTGATGCAATAAGATAAGATAAGAAAGAGAATGTTCAGAGCATAAAGGTAAGAGGGGAAGCAAAAGAGGCGACCCCACCTTTAGGGGGTTACTAAGGCCGAAAAAGCAGAATAGCATGTAAGATCACAACAATCACGCAGGCAAAGTGAACCATGTAGATTCACCAAATGATATGTAGAGGTATGTAAGAACAAGATTGAGGGCTGTCATCAAGATGGCCCTTTTATTTATTTACATTACAAGGGCATGTGATAATTGTATCACATGTGCTATTATAGAATTGTACTGTATGGGGCAATAGGCCCCTAACAATAAAGCTCCAAGCTGGGGTGCTTGCATAGAAGAAATAAAAGAACTAAATACCTGCAGAATGATTCTAATAAAACCAATGATATTCCATAGTCCATGTGCAGTATACATATGCACTGTGTAGATAGTCCGTATGCATCTGATATGTGAATAGGGTTGCCAAAGTTCAGTTCAGTTCAGTTCAGGGCCCCCTTGGGCCAAACCTGAACCTGAACCTACTGCCATTGGCTGAACCTGAACCTGAACCTTGAAATTTTTTTGAACACAACATCACCCAATATATTTGCATAACCTATCCACATTCTATTTAGCCTCTGCAGACTAGGGTTTGACCTCCCATTATAAAGCCTTAGCCTCAACCTCAGCTGCCAAATCTGTTGTGACCTTCAAGGACGATGTCCCAAGATCAAGGAGCAAAGGCTAAACCTTATGCTCACAATGCAAGACACTCAGTGGATGATGTACACACTACTGGATGAGAGAAGAGGAGGAGGGAGAGTTTCCTTAATACAGAGCCTTGGAGGGCAAAGTACAAATAGATTAGACTGGGGAGTCCAGTCACAATCTGTCTACCTTATATACTTTTGGAGAATGTGCACAGACCAAGCAGTGCATGAGAGTGATTACTAAAAGAAGGTAAAGTAATGGAGTGGGAAAAGAAGAAGAAGAATAGAGGAGATGGAGATTAAATATATGAGGTATGATGTCATATGACATCATAGGTCTAGCCTTAGGTCATGTGATAGTTTGCATGGTCACGTGCTGATCACATGATCAAGAAAAGAAAAGTTGTATGTACGAAAAAGTTTGAAAATATAGTATATCATAACAAAATCCCCACTTGTGTAACTGTTTTTCAAGATCTGCAAAGCTTCTATAGTGTCAGAACTTAACCTATTACACAACAAGGTAACCATAAGTCCTCCTTGGGAAAATGCATGCTCAGATGCAGTAGAAGTCCTATTTTGTCAATGACTTGCTGTAAACTTGCACAATACTGTAGCCAATTTCAACCATCCATTTTGAGTGTGGGAATTTCAAAATCTTCATTGTTGAATTCAAAGAAGCTTGCCATTTTGGAATTCTGGTCAGGTGAGTGAACTACTCTGCACTAGCAGGGCTTATAATCTATAGAAACCTATGTATAGTGTAGTCACTAAGGAAATGGTGTTACGAACCTAAACTAGTGGGAACGTAAGGTTTTGGGTGTTGTAATAAAGTGACAATTTTCCTTATCTTATCTAATCTTATCAAGCCACATGTTTATCTAATCTCACAACATAGATATGGACTTGTAACTTTTCTTTCTCTTTCTCTCGCGCTCACAGACGCTTTTCTCTATTTAGTTATATTCATGTTCACACGAGATCTCATCTCGTTCTCACAGTATGCTTCTCTTTTAATCTCCGCTTTATGCTTCCATTCCATTCTCACGGTAATTACCATTCATGCTTCTCTTCCATTCTGCCACACCATGTGTGTGCAGCACGTACTTAATCTCCGCATGTAATATGTCCACATGTAGTAGTGTACAGCTTGGTCTGTGTGCATTATGCCACAGTATATAAACCCCAAGGAACTACTGGACGTCCTCCAGTTTAGTTCTCTTGGTTCTCCCCTTGAGATAAAGTCCTCTTCCTAAGTCCTCTCTCAGTCTCTAGTGATAAACCTAGGATCTCTTTGCTATAAGATCTTTAAGGTTGTTTCAGGTGTAATATGGGACCTAAACCAAAAAGAGGAATCTTCTGTCTGGATGGGGATAAAACAAGGAATCAAGGGTAAATGATAACGAGAGGGGAAGTGCTTGCTAGAAGTGATGTGTGATGGTGCAAGATCTTGATCTTGAAGTTCTTCTTGGTAATGGTTTGTACCAGGACTTACTTTGCCTGATGAGCATAAACCAGAGAAATACTAGACAACTAGAATCAAACTGAGGAGTTCAAGTCCAGTGTCCAGGCTTATATAGCAGATTGTAATGACTGTGCTAGGGCTAAGGGTAGGCCCTAAGGGTGTAGGGTATGACATCATGTGGGAGAGATTACTAAGGTAGTTATGGAATGACATCATGGGTAGAAGATAAGGATCTAGACTGGACGCAGATTAAAGGAATGTGTTTACTGTATGTAAGTCTAGAGATGGAAGCCGGACCATAAGGTCTAGGCATATGATGTAAGGATAAGAGAGTGGAAGGTTACCATGATCACGTGTGGGTCATTCCCAGGGTCACATGATGAGATAAGATAAGATAAAAGAAGAAAAGAGTACAAGAATAAAGGTGAAAGGGGAAGTAGTGGAGATGACCCCACCTTTAGAGAGTTACTAAGGCCAAAAAAGTAGAATAGTGTGTAAGATCACAACAAAAGGCTATACTACTCTATCTGAAATAAGGTATGCTTAGGTAAGCTACTGGTGTATCAACTCATAGGAAATAAGTTTTATAACAAAAATAATAAGGTTCAGGTGGCTGTTTTGACCTGTATAGAATACTATACATATATAACAAAATATAGTTTGCAAATAATATATATAACCTACAATATTTATTTTGGAAAAATATTTTGAGCCTCCAGCCATCTCAAGAATTTGCAGGTTTGAACTGGTTCAGCCAGGTTTGAACCAGTTCTTCAATATGTACTGGTCCCTGAACCTGAACCTGAACCTAATGCCCCAGCCAGAATCTGAACCTAAACTAAACCTGAACCTTAGGTTCAGTTCAGAGGTTTAGATTCAAACCTTAGGTTCTAAACTGAACTTTGGCAACCCTATATGTGAAACAACCTTGAAGTCCTTAAGCTTTTAGGACCTAGGTTATCACTGAACTCAGGGAGGAAGGGAATATAATTTTAAGGGAAAGACCAAGAGTGTTATGACCACAAAGAAACTCAAAGTGAGCTTTATGGGAAAGAGAACTAAAATTCTGAAGATGGGGAACTACTACACAGAAGTCCCTACTTATATACTAACTACTAGGAATGCTTACTAAGCATATAGAATATGATGGAAGGTTGTGGAACATTCTATGAGGTTAAAGGGTATGAGGTCATTATGAGTAAGCATTGGTAAGCAATGACATAGGAGTGATGTAATGGTCTAGAGAAGTCTAGACTTGGTAAAGGGTAAGATAAGATAAGATAATAAAAGATAAAAGGAAAAGAAAGGAGAAATAGAGATAGGGGTTGATCGAATATTATGATACCATTTCAAAGAGAACCAAACTGGAGAGCATCCAGTGAGAAACTCTAGGTTTATATAGTATTGGCATGATGTGCACAGACCAAGCTGTACACTACTATATAAGTACATATGAGGATGAAGGTTAATAACATGCTGCACACACATGGTGTGGCAGAATGGAAGAGAAGCATATCATGAGAATGAAATGGAATCATAGAATATGAGGTAGAAATGAAAAGAAGAACATACGGAAATGAATGAGCCTGTACAGTCAGACTTCCTGTAGCATATGGTGAGCCCACCCTGCAAAATGACCAAAACATATGGGTGACCCTGAGCTGGGCCTGGGGTATACAGTATGAGCAATGTGAGCAATGGTTAGGCCTGAGTGACATATATATCTGTGTGGTACATGCAGGACCATGTTTGGTTTCTTGGCATGAATTCAATGCCTATGTACAGGCCTGGGATTGGTCTCTTGGGATGGACTTGTATGCTATATATGGGCCCATGCTCGGGTTCTTGGTATGGACTCATATGCTACGTATGGGCCTGTGCTTGGGTTCTTTGGATGGACTCATATGCTACGTATGGGCCCATGCTTGGGTTCTTGGGATGGACTTATATGCTACATATTATGACATCACTCTATCCCTCTTGACCTTACCTCTCTTATGATATGACAACCATCATGTGACCCTGGGAAGTTCCCTCTTCCCCACGATCTCATGACCTTTTCTATCGTGTGATAACCTCCACTCCTTTTATCTTATCTCTCTCCTTTCCTCTATCTCTGCATTACCATGATGTCACCATCTAGACTGCTCCAGACTCCTATGATGTCATCTATGACATCACCATACATCATTACTTCCATTCCTTACCTAGAACATTCCAGACCCTTATCTCTTAATCTCTGCTTCCCCCCTATCCTAGTCTTACCACATTTAGATTTCCATTCCCTCCTTATCTATAGCATAGCATGGTCTGTGCACACACCCTCCTTACTATAAATATGGCTACCTCTGTAGTACTTAGGTCCCTCAGAGTTATCTAAGTCATCTTACCCCTTCAAGGGTAACTCTCTGCCTAGCCAAGCGATATGGTGCTCATGCTTCCTTTTTGAGTTAGGTCAGTGCCTCCCTTCATACCCTGGTTATTCAGCCGACTAGGCAGTGAGAAGGTCACCAAAGTAGTACAAATCAGGATGAAGACCATGCGGAGCCTCAACAGCATGTTTGTTAGTCCAAAAGCCATTTTCATAGAAGAAAGGAAAGAGTGAGAATGAAAGGAAAACAGATCGTAACATTACCCCCTCACTAGGGGTTGAGTTTCCAACAAAAACCAACGGATGATTAACTTCTTATAAATCGAGATACCCCCCTGCTGAAGATCCCATGATACTCCCCCAGGCAATGTAACGAAGTGACAATTTTCCTTATCTTATCTAATCTTATCAAGCCATGTGTTTATCTAATCTCACAATATAGATGTGGACTTGTAACGTTTCTCTCTCTCTCGTGCTCACAGACGCTTTTCTTTATTTAGTTATATTCATGTTCACACGAGATCTCATCTCGTTCTCACAGTATGCTTCTCTTCCATTCTGCCACACCATGTGTGTGCAGCATGTACTTAATCTCCGTATGTAATATGTCCACATGTAGTAGTGTACAGCTTGGTCTGTGTGCATTATGCCACAGTATATAACCCCAAGGAACTACTGGATGTCCTCCAGTTTAGTTCTCTTGGTTTCTCCCCTTGAGATAAAGTCCCCTCTTCCTAAGTGTCTAGTGATTAGCCTAGGATCGTTTTGCTATACGATCTTCAAGGTTGTTTCATTAGAACTAAACTGCTACATCCTACCCTACATCAACTAGACTCAAAAGCCAACCTCACAGAAAGACAAGTGCGTCGTCAAAGTCAAGGAACGTTCCATGGGCTAAAAGTCTTCGCCCAGTGTTGTTCATCCCTCACCGTACTTCCTTGCCTATGCTAACCGCACTTGACCGTGCATATGCTCACATTAGCAAACTAAGAGACCGACTCCAGCACTTTAACGCAGAGTTATGACGTAGTAATGAGAACTTCCTGAGAGCAGAACCCTCGGAAGTTTGAAGTGTGAGAGGATCGCCTGATAGAACCCCAACGCCCTTCAACCAAGCGCTCGCTGTCATCAATCATGAGTTATTCCCTTTTGACATTTACGGTGAATACCCACCTAACATTTACTTCCCTCTCATTGAAAGAGGAACCCTGTTTGAGGTAGACCAGGAGTCTGCCCTTTCGGATTACAAGACTGAGATTGACGAAGCGGAGTTTGACCCAAACGACCTCCCATCTGCGCCTCCAGTCAAAGAGGAACCTGTAGAAGAACCGCCCATAGTTTCTGATTGAGAGTTATCACCTTACGTAGGCACAGATTTCACGAGAGTCATCGAAGAAGGGCACATCCCTCTCCTTGACCTCAAAAGAAAACGATCAGAAGAAGTAGTACCGGTCAAAAGACGAAAGGTAGAAGAGAGGAAAAAGATCGTCTGTCTAAAGCCTACAGACGATGAAAAGATTATGGCAAAGGTCTTACGCCCACGCCACACCCTTCACCTCCCTAAAAGATTCAGGGATTAATTACTTTACCTCCTTACTTTCACAATGTCTCAACGTCTCATTGAAAACTTGGATCTTGGTAACCAAGCTTCCGCACAAGACCAAAACCAAGCAATCATCGATGAGTTCCACACTCATCTTACGAACACCAATAGGTTGGCAGATCTGATTGCAGAATCACAAAGAGGCATAATGGACCTCAGACAAATGATGACAATGTTATCAGAAAAGATTGATAGACTGGGCCAGGGACCCAGACAACAACCCCCACCTCCAGCAGCACTGCCTGCTCAACAACCAGCAACGAGTAGTGGGTTTTCCCGCAAAATTGAAATCTTCTCTGACCCTGGAGATTATAATGGGGAAAAGGCCAAATTCAAAGAATGGTGGTCCAAGATTTGCGCCTGGTTAGATGTCAACCGGAGCTACATAGGACCAGGTTCTTACGAGGCAGTGGTCGCCGTGCTCTCACGGCTTAAGGGACCAAAAGCTGGTCAGTTCGCACAGATGCGTCTGGCCCAAGGCCCATCCTACGACTGGGAAATGCTCGTAGAAGAAGTAGAGGGACTTTTCCATCCCGTAAACCAACAAGACTGGGCTTGTGACCAGCTCTCAAAAATGAAACAGGGCTCACAACCCATCGACGACTTCCTTGTTAAATGGGAAGCAATGTATCTGCAGGCGAAAGTCGACGCCTCGCACGCTATCTCCCTATTGGAGAAAAATGTGAACGCCAAGATTATTGAACAAGTGTTCACGACCGGGAAGCGAAAAGAAAGCATTCCCGGATATATTAATGTCATACGCGAGATTGGCTCGCAACAACAAGTGTTCCATTATGTGAACAACAAGGGGTCCTTCCAGAAGACCCAAAACTCTGGATCATCGTGTAAAGATTCCAACGCGATGGACATCGGGGCCACGACTTCAGGGTCGTGCTACAACTGTGGCAAGTCTGGCCACACAGTCAAAGACTGTAAACAGACAAAGGTGCAGTGCCCCGACTGCAAATGGCTTGGTGGGAAACACAAGTTTTCCTGCAAGAAGGGCAAAAAGGCCCACAAGGCGAAGAAGGAGGAAACTCCTGATTCAGACTCTGACTCCGAAGAAGGAGCCACATCCTGGGAAGACGATAAAAGCACCACAAATTGGGTTAAAGCGACGAAAGGCATGTTGTTTGAAGAAGCCCACGCATTCTTTGCCGACGCTTCCAAAGGCAAGAAGGAAAAAGGCAAGGCCTAAGATCCGATCTGGGTGGATCGAAGGTGCAAAAAGAAGAAAAATCCAAAAATAGGTTTGATTATCTAACCATTGATGACACAGGTGTCGATGAATCGATGGACATTCCTTCTCATATGTCGGGAGTGTCTCTCACGAGCGCGGCTGAGACAGTAAAATCAGTGCTTAATTCTCCTAAACAAAAAGAAAAAGAGTTTCAAATCCCAGATGATATCTATGTTCGCAACATGAAGACGAGTAATGAAATCCTCATTCCTCTATATGTTGCTTCTCAAGATACCCCTAATGACTTTGCAAAGACAGAAGTGTTGCTCAATTCTGGGGCTAATACTATATTTATCGATAAAACGTGGGTGAAGAAAGCAAAACTTCCCCTAAGAAAATTACGAAACCCAATTGCTGTGTTTAATGTTGATGGCACAAAGAACTCCACTGGCCACATCACACATTCGGCAGATATCGTTATTGACTTTAAGGGTCACAAGGAACGTGTTACCGTGGAAGTAACAGATCTCAGACAAAACTCCTTGATCCTTGGATACACGTGGCTCAAACGTCACAACCCGGAGATAGATTGGACCACGGGCTCGGTAAAGCTTAACCGATGCCCTTGGCATTGTCACATGCTTCAGGACAAGTCCGTCTTTCTTCGCATGGTTGAAAAAGAAGAGCTAGACCTTCAATATAAAATACAAGCGACGCTTGAGAAATTAGAAATCTCCACTGCTGACAAAAACAACGTAAAAGAAGAAAAGAAACTTACAGAAGCCGATCTAGTTCCAACGGCTTACCACAATTACCTAAAAGTATTCTCAAAAGGAGAGAGCGAACAAATGCCTATATGAAAACCTTGGGATCACACAATTGATATGAAAGATTCTTTCGTGCCGAAGAAAGGCCGACTGATTCCACTTAATCCCCAGGAACAAGAAGAAGTAACGGTGTTCATAGATGATCAGCTCAAAAAGGGGTATATTAGACCCTCTAAATCTCCACAAACAAGCCCCATGTTCTTCGTGCCTAAGAAAGATGGTAAGAAGCAGATGATCCAAGACTACCGCTATCTTAATGAACACATGGTTAAAAACAATTATCCACTTCCCCTCATCAGCCAGCTCGTTGATAAACTAAAAGGAGCTAAATTATTTACGAAAATGGATCTACGATGGGGATACAATAATGTCTGGATCAAAGAAGGCGACAAATGGAAGGCCGCCTTCATCTGCTTCCGTGGCACATACGAACCCCTCGTTATGTATTTCGGATTGTGCAATAGTCCAGGCACCTTCCAAGCGATGATGAATGAAATCTTCACAGATATGGACAATGTGGTTGTTGTCTACATCGATGACCTAATGATATTTACAAAAACGGATAATCAAGAGGAACATGACAAGATCATTCGCAAAGTACTATGATGTCTTAAAGAAAATGACCTCTTTGTAAAGCCAGAAAAATGCATGTTCTCTAAGACGGAAGTCGATTTCCTCGGTATGATCATGGGAAAAGATGATATCCGCATGGACAACTCGAAGATCAAATCTATATTGGAATGGCCTGCTCCCACGAGCATTAAAGGGGTTAGAAGTTTCCTCGGCCTCGCCAATTTTTATAGACGCTTCATCAAGGACTATGCGCAAGTCGCACGTCCACTCAACGATCTCTTGAAAAAGGACATAAAGTTCGAATGGACTACGTCCCAACAACACTCTTTCAATTCATTAAAAGAAAAATTCACCATGTGGAAGAGCTTTAGAGTAGCTTTGTAGGATCTCAGTAATGTCACTATATTAGTGTAGTAGGAATGTACCTGTAGGATCTCAGTAATGTCACTGAGGAAAAGACTACAGTACGAAGTGTCTAACTATGGGTGCTTAGGTAAGCTACCAAATATGTAATCAGTAATTCCAACACTCCCCC
>JBBPQE010000604.1:0-15450 GCA_038092335.1 Boletus vinaceobasis
CAGGAATAGAAGGCAAAAGATGACCGATGAAGAAAAGTTGAGTCGGACTCTCGCAATTGTTTTGTTTCATTCGATTATTCCTTTTCTTATTCCCTTCTTACACTTTCATTTCTCGTACTTAGACTCGCGCTATGGACAATGCATCGGATGCGACGGATTGGTACCGACATCGTTACAGCAAATGGAAACACGCCGGATTCAGATCGGATTTCACCAGCCAACGAACTTGGATATGATGAACACGCTGTCCCTCCCCCATCTGACCATAACACGCTTTCCGTTCCACTATCCATCACCACCATAGTGTTGCTGTCTCGCACTTGCGTTGTTTGCTTGGTATCACCATTATCGCCATCGCCATCGCTCATTTCATTTCCGAAATCGGCCGTTTCCACGCGCATTGCATCAATCCGACGAAGGCATAGGCGCAGAAGTCACCCCTCCCATTCCCACTCGAATGCGTGACAGATTCAGATCAGCATCGCTGGATCCAGTTTTGACTACATCGGACACAGATCGTACCAGACACGATGGATTCGCATTGGATCATACCCAACGCACGTGGACACTTTTCCGTGACAGTCCAACACACTACCCTTCCCATCCATCCTCCAACTATCATTATCGCCATCTTTTGTTTGATCTGGATTCACGCGCAGCGGAACGACACAGCACACCACCCTTCCCATCCACTTGCTAAACCATCATCATCACTGTTGCCATCCGCCCCTTCGTCATTCATACGGATAACTCAAGTCAGATTGCATTGGATTATGTTAGGCCGCGTCGGAATCGCATCGGACTGACTGAGGACAGTCAGCATTCAAAGTCCCCCTCAGATGTAGGGAACTAATATTCCCTAGGTTCATAGGGGTGGATTTCCCCGATTCTCACTACCTTGTTGCTTGTCCCCTATCCTACTTACCTTAGCATTATTGTTTGGGTCTATTATTTTCTTTCCTTAGTCACTATATAGTTTGTATTCCAATCAGGAATAACAGTTTAGCTTTTACCACTGAGCAGCTCACTTTGTTGTTGTTGTCTTTTTCTCTGGCTGCTATTGGCCTTTGTTGTTCCTTTTCCTTTCCTCATCACTCTACCATATCTGGACTCGCTGGATTAGTCAGTGTTGCCGTGCATCGTCACACAACCCTTCCAACATCGCTGTAACACACAACCCCCTGGGTCGAGTACACTCACACCCACTTTTCTTTTATTAGTTTTCTTCTTTGAAAACCTTTTGTTACTTACACCGTGCCATTAAAATGGCATACTACTCCTTCATGCGCTGCTGCATGAAGTAGTTTCTTGCGGTACTCCATCCAGTTTGTTCCGTCGGTTTGGAGGTCCGGGACTTGAATTATCGCGCCGTTTTCGAATTCCACTTCATATGGCATTTCAAGTCTTGTGAATGAGCTACTCTGCACTAGCAGGGCTCATAACCTATAGAAAATGTATAGTGTAGTCACACAATGAGCATCAGCTGCACGGGAACCATAGCAGATTAGAAAGGTTGCAAGCTGAAACTGCACTGGACGCTGTGGCTTTCTTCCTTTTGACAAAAAAATTTGATTTGATTCAAGAAGGGTTACAAGTCTGTCAAAGGTCTTTCGACCAACTCTGATATTATCTTTGAATCTTTGGTATAACTGTTTCATTGGTTTACTCACTGGAATGTGTGATGAAAGTCCTGGTCTGGTCAGCCAAGTGCAGTTGTGAACCATGTTGTGCATTTGTCAATCTGACTATATGGTCCCCGAGATCCTGGTCCAGACAAAGACATAGCTAATGCAATGAATGCAGTACTTGTTCTTTGAAAGTCTGGTGTGCAGTTGTCTAGGAGGTCCTCTGCATCAGCCTCAAGATCCTCCAGGTCACTAAGCTTGAGCTGATTATCAGAAGTGGGTTGAATGGTAGCCAGAGAATGCATATAAGCAGCAGCAACTATGAGGGTACTTTGTAAATCTTGCCAGGTATGAACATCCGATGGCATATTGCCACTCTCAATGAGGGCACCAGTGAGCTTGTTGTGAGTGCAGGTGCACTCACTGGCATCCACCAGTTTACCGTTTTGGAATTGTGGCACATGGAGATTGAATTCGGACATCAGCTACATGGTTTACTGGCCCCAGTGAGATGAGACGAGTTGAGATTTTAGAATTGAGCAGCCCTAATGTGAGTTCAGGAGCATCTGCTGTGCTGACAAATTAGCGTCACGTGACTTCCCGAAACGAAAAACGAAACGATGAAACGAAAACAGAACGACAAAATGAAAACAAAACTGTAAGGAACAAAAGAGAAAATTGAAAATTGAACAATGAAAACAAATACAAAAAAGTAAAGTAAAAAACCAATACGAAAACGAAAAAACGAAAAAACGAAACAACGAAACAACGAAAAGGTAAAACAAACATAAATCAACTCGTCCGAATATTTATTTAACCCTACTTAACCTAAAAAAACCCATTGTCCGGCCTGGTCCGTCAAAACGATGGCCAGACGGCCAATCAATTTTGTCCGCCCCCACCCTTCATACGTCCCCGCCCTTCATAGATAATCGGTTTCCCTCGTTCTTCGATGTTCTCGTGACCTTACCTAGAGGCTAGTATCCTCGTGCTTTCGTGAGCCATCACTCGGTTCTACCTTCTCTTTACCATGTGGTCTCATACCCAGGAGATAAAAGGAACCACAATAGTTGTCGCGGGAGGGAGCTTCGTTGTGATCCTGCATCAAAAACAAACCTCGCCGAGAGCACAACGAAAGAACGTGGTACGGTCCGAGTACATGGACCCATGGATTGATGCTGTGCGTGCAGGGAGCAGCGCTGCCCTCTGGTGTCCGAGTTCGTGCCTCCACGACATGTGGTCATGACACCCACCCATCTTCGTCATGTTCAACGGGAGCCTTCGGTTGTATCGTGTAGCCCTCGAAGAAGGTGAAAAACGTGCTTTGACAAACACCTTGTGTAGGTCCCGAGGATGGTTCAGACAGCGAAAGGCACGTGCGGAGAAGCTCCCTCGAGGCGATGCCTGCATTGGACAGCTTCTGGATCCAAGACACGATAGATTGAACTGAAAGAACGGGACATATGTATAGCTAAAATAGATATCCAAGTCACCATTCGAAGCAGCCATGCTCTATTTTCCACCAACCCCCCGGCACCGCTGTTCGTCCCCGGTAGCTACCCAAATTTCTCGCTCAAGCCTGACGTGTATTATCTCCCCTCAGTTCGAGTCGAATCGCCTCTGATTCGTTCACGCCCTCCTCCACGACCTGATGTTGCTCCAGGTGAACATCCGCGATACGGTGAGGGGCAGAGATGGGCGATGTGATTTTGATGAAGGCCATCACGGTGTCCAGGGTCTACATGCTCGTTCCTGGGTAACTGCGAAAGAGGGACGCGAGAAAAGATGGTCCTTCTCAAGGCTTTGATGATTGGCCACGAACAAATATGCGGTGTTACGGGGAGGGGGAGAGATAAGGCGGGTGTGGGCAGTCCTGCATCTCACGAAGGTTCTCTTCGACAGATAGCCATGTTAGTCAAGCGCAGGCCCTGGTTCCGCTTACATCGCTCAGCCACTCTTTCGTCTGTCCGTCTGGGTTTCCTTGACTGGGAGGACTGCCAGTCACACAGTTTCCGAGGTTGGCGTGTATGCTCGCAAATTCACTACCAGATATTATGTTATCAGGCTAGATGCATGGGGTTATGGTGGAGGTTATCCATACCTCATCAGTCTGGGCTGCAGGCAGCGACAATCAGGTACAGAGGGTGGGGCCATCGCTGAAGTGAAGTAGACGAGTGAGTAGGCCCAGTCGCCCCCCATCAAATTCCCTGGGTCTTCCCCACTTTCGCGCGCGTGAGTTTTCAGCATCGTTTGAACTGTAAATTATTCATCTCACCGTGACATGCCACTGTACGCACAATGACGGATCCTGGCATGGAGGGACACAAAGAGATACATTTTGCGTAGTTGAGTTCAGACCCGATCCTGTATCCACATGCCACTGAAGACTCCATCCCAGACCCAACGTTTAATTTCTAACCTACCGTTGGAGGGGGCGAAAAGCACGGTGGATGTCCTCTTCGACGAGACAGGTGTGTACTATACACAGTGTGACTTATTCCACGAGGATCTGTCAGTGAGGGTGGTTGTACGATTAACCGCGCCGTCTCTGGTAAAAAGACGGTGGTCGTGATATGCATTGAGTCAAAAAGATAAATGTATGATTTTATGAGGACCACCACGGTGTCCAAACAGTGCGTGGTTCATCCCTTGGGTACCGGTGAAGAGGGATGCGAGAGAGGGCGATGCTTTTCAAGGTTTTGATGGTTGGCGATGAGGCAAGCACGTGGTATACAAACGTGCGGTGGTGTGCGTTCAAAGTTTCAACGCGTTGCGAGTCGAGAAAGAAAACGTTGCCGCGGCCGCCTCGAGAATCTGCGTCCTAGGTTATACCAAATTCTCAGTACCATGCGGACTCGACCGAGAGGTGGAGAAGCATCCAGAAATTATTACATTACTTATCTCGAGAGATTTACGTGCTGCGCCTGCGAGCACTGCTCATTGTTTGAGAATGTTGGCCTACTCGACGCCGCGATGATCACGATTCACGATGGTCGGCGACACGTCCCCAGTTCCCCCATTGTGAGTTGTTTGGTATTGATGGGGAGGCACGCCGGTTCTCGTTATCACCGGACCCTTGATTGCTGGGTCCTAAATTAACCGGTACGATGTTGATGTAGACCACCAGAGCAGTTTCACAGTGAAATAATTCCTTCATCATCAAGGTAAGATCAGCATAAAATTGGGTTGGAATTGCATCCGTGTTGACAGGCAGGAGTAAGTAGCCAAAGTGTCACTCACAGGCCCATCTTAGACTCGGGCTGAATGGGGGGTCATTGGAGCATGATTCGTTGAAGGGTCACTCATGATGATCGATACGGTCAGGGCCAACGTTCAGATAGACACTCACGTGGCGTTTTAGATCCGCAGCAGTGCCTTGAAATGAATGGATGCGTGGAAACGGGGTGTTGACCTCAATGACAGGCTTTCTCTGCGGCTGCCAGTGGTGCGGTTTCAAGGTTGCTTACTTGCAATCAGAGGTGGTGGGGTATCATCATCCTAGTAAAAAAACGCGATTTAGTTGCCTTTTGCCTGCAAAGTTTCATCGTGAGTGTATAGAATGACCCTGTTCTAGGCGCGCCACTCCCCCGTAGCGAAAGAATAGAAAAGGCCACACTCTATACCAAATGCGGTAATATCAGGTAATTCTATTCATTTCAGCGCTTCAGGGAGAGCGCTAATCGCTTCCCGGGTTTACCCGAAATTGCTATAACTCTTCAGCCTGCAAAAACCGTCATAAACATTGCGACTTCAGGTTGCTCAACAGATGCGCCTGCGTATCTCCCTCTCCTCCACTCTCAATCTTGGCAAGATTGTTAACCGCCATACATTGCTGCTCCTCTTGGATTCGCCATGTCCTCCACCTTACTGTCTACTTTGCAGGAACTCCAGATGAATAATTACATGTCCCGTGCGGTCGTCATTCAGTTTCATACCTTCACTCGACAACTGATCTTGTGGACCATTGCAGTCGTTATTGTCACTGCTGTCGTATATGATTATCGTGAGCGATACTTGTGCACATCCTACATTTGCGTTCCGAATTAACCATTGCAATCCTGGCGCTGTAGTCCTCACCCTTTCTAGAGAGGTATCTCATCTCGCTCTCCACATTCTATTTGTCGCCACTGATAATATTCAAAGATAGACTATATTTGGGTAACGAAACAACAATTATCGAGCGAGCACCAAGTCCCTAACGACCCTGCAGTGCGGACCGTGGACTTGGGTCTCTACGATCTTTGTTCTGGTGCGTGGGGCACTCCATTGCAGGTGTTTCGAGCTGACAGTGCTGTAGGTCCGATATTTCGGTCTCTCTTGGGCTATGTAAGTCAAATGCTACTATGAAGTATCACAAATTTGGTTAATTTGTGTTCAAGTCTTATTGGCCTCTGTATGTTCGGAGTTAGTTTGGCGGTCAACTGAGCTGATCAGGTGCATTCACAGTTGGTAGTATCTTTGTCCCTGGCCCTCTCATAGTCAGTTCTTCTGCTTTGAACCTTGTCCGTCATTAATCGCTATCCTTTCGTAGACGTATGGATCTAAATTCTGATCGATAACTGTATTGATAACAGTTCCGTAGGTGTAAGTGGATTGATTTACCGCCCTCCACGCCCGGTATGAGACATGGATGTTCAAAGGTACCGCAATATATGTACTAGCCGGCTGGCAGTTTCCAATATTTTACAATGCTGCTGATTGTAAGCTACCGTACCCCCTGATTCCTTCGGTCTCACCGTGATTTCAATTACAGTGACGATGATTCTACGGGTGTATGCAATGTGGAATCGATCCGAAATGATTCTTTGGATCCTGCTATCCATATATGTGCCCCAGGTTATTTGTTCCTTTGTTTTTGCAGGCATCTACAGCAATCCCGATACCATCCTCACAGGTATGTCTCAAGCTAATCGGCACGCGTCATTGCATCTCACAGAGGCGACTGTTCGTCACCCTCTGCCCATTCCTTCAGTCACAACAATTCAACTCAATAATTTTTCTTTTTGCAATGCCTCATGGCACAACATCCCATCATTGCATCCTATATATGCTGAAATCCCGCAATTTGTTCTTGGTGCTGCGCTTTTGGTCCTCGCTGTCATCCGAACGTTGAAGGAGTCAGTTCAGATGTACAAAGCAACCAAGCGGTGGCAGCCTAATCGGTACATGCAACGACTCGTGGGAGATGGAATTCTTTATTTCCTTGTGTACGTCTTACATTTCTACCCTCCCGCTCGTCAGCGTCACATCCCCCCACCCACCTCGCTCTCGAGTGCTGCACGAAACTAACCGCTTGGATGATCCCTCTAAATTGCCAGGAATGTATTTTTCCATGTCGTCGCTTTCTTCGACAAGGTGCCTACCAGTATATCCAGCGGCGCACCGTTCCTGTCACTCCTCATGATTTCTTTCATCACCATATGCCCCATTATGCCTCGGTTCATCATCAGCGTGCGAGAGCTGTATGAGCGCGACCTTCGAGACCGCTGGCAGGGGGTCGACACCGGATTCGGTGTGTTGTCGCAACCCGTCCTCGACCAACGTGCGGTTAGGTCTCCGATCGCATTCGCGGACGACGCTAACGAATCGGAGGCGATTCGACTCGACACATTGGGAGATAATACACGTCGGGTTTGAACGAGGATTTTGGGTAGAAATCCGGGACGATCACTAGTGCTGGGGGCACTGAAGAATACCAAAGATGTAACCGGAATATTTCCTGTATCTGTCTATACCCCTCGTCTTCCGAGTTCAATCTGTTGTATATCCTACACTACTGCACAACGTAGACCACTATTTTTGGACGGATATTTTCGCCTCTGCACGAGATTTGGTTTTGCGCAGCAAACATTTTCAGGCCCTATGCGGGGCTCTTGTCCAAACCAGCACATCTCCAAGGATTGCGCCATACAATCAAAGCTCGCGACACCAACAAAACGGGTGGGCATCACGACCGCATGTCGCGGAGGCACGAGATCAGGGTTTTCCCCAGGCCTGTACCCATTACGCGCGCGATCAATCCGGGGAGGTTCATGTACTCGAAACGTCTCGTCCATTCATCGTATGTATTGTCGGCAAGGTTGGGCCCTGGATGGAGGGTCGCAACGAAACCAGGGGGGTTCCAATATTTCGGTGACGTCCAAACTCGGAGACGTTGACTTACTTACTTGGGTCAGCTCCAAGGTCCGCGCAGCAAATAACAAAAAAGGTCCTGGGTCGGATACGGATAGGGCCCGATTGGGATGTCCCTGCGCATGGTAGTCGCGGTCGTGGCGAAGGTGACCGCCTATACCAAGCTCGTATGAACGTGTCCACCCCCTCGATCCAGGAAAACGCGGGGGAGGATGAGGCTGCCTCGTCGATTCCAGTGATGGAACCAAATGGGTTATCTTTGGTAGACGCCTCCAGCTCTGGACAAAGTACACCCGAACGCTCACGGTCTCGCCATACTTGCTTTCCGATGAGTGAAAAAATAATCCAAGTCAGAATGCGACCCTAGCGTTCACCTTCTCGTGTACCTTTGTTGTGCGTCGTTGGGAGTCAAGGTAGCTCTCCTGGGTTGAGATCGATCGATCATGGTTGCTAAGCCTGGGGCTCGTGATATTTCCGTCGCATATATGTACATAAAGCGGGACTACTGGAATAAGAAAATGAGAAACAGCTTGACTGGAATGGAAAACCCACAACCTACTATACGAGAAACCGAGGGGCGAGTTTCAGATATCTAAAGGAGGATAAGCCACGGCATCGTGCTGGAGATGACACGTATGGCCTTGCGAATGAAAGAGGCACGCTTATCTGTGGGTGAGAGGAACGCCCAATAGTGAGAAAAGGAATAGAAGAAAGTCTTCGTCAGTCAGGCTACACGGTGCTGGTCCAGAACTTCTTCCGTGTAATCGACCGTGATATGACGGGTCTCTTTCGAGGGAGCCTAGCACTAGCACTGTCAAGTGTGGTTAACCTCAATCCTCGGACTCGACACCAGACCAATAAAGGGTCACTCACCCCGAGACGCAATAGAAGCAATGCTGCAGGTCACCACGAGATCCGACCGTCGTCGACACCTTGAGGGGCGGGTTCTGTGCGCGGAGCCGCACGCTGAGATTACCAGAGCGCTCGAAGGACGAGGAAAACCACCCAGACACGAGTTGATTTCTGCGAGTTCTATCCGAGCACAGTGCCAATAAAGGACGCGAAGAGTAGTTACTCTGCGGTAGGTAGAGATCCAAGAACGAAATTATATACAAAGTGTAGACGTGCTCAATGGCCGGTTATCACGTGACGCAGGTAACTGGATTACAATTGCTACCAACATCACAAACCTGGGGCACGCCTTGAACCTGTACCACCACTGACCTGGGATATTCCCACGGTCTTGGCTGGCAAGTCCTCGAGAAAAACGGAGTTCACAAAACGCCACATACAGCAGGCTCTAAGCCTACGCTCCTGCGTTGAACACCATGAGAAGGTGTGCCCACAAGGGCACCTCGGGCTCGCACCACTACCATGGGGAGCCCACCTATAGGGACCAGACTGAAAAGCTGGGAGGGTCACACAAAATGCGATAGATACCATCTAGCCACCTCTATGCACCATACACCCCACCTGACAAACTACACTGTACCCCTGATATCACCAATATGCACCCACTGGAAAGCTATGACACAATAGCTACCCACAACAAACCCCTCACCCCTCACTGTACATACCAAATCCTTAAAATAAAAATAAAATGAAATAGAAAAGTAAAATAAGTGAGCTGACTCAGTCACAACTCCGCAAACCAAACAATGAACAATGAAAGACCTCTCCCACCCCCTACAACAAGCACCTCTATGCCCCCAGCACCTCGCCCCACTCCCGTCGAACTGTCCTATGCCCCACTGATGAACCTCACACCACCCCCCTCCAATGGTTTCCCCTCCATCCATTTCCGTGGCGACTCTGATCTCCTCTACCAAGTACCCCTTGCCACCTGTCAAGACTGGTTATCTCTCCCTCAGCCAAAACTCCTTATCCGCATCTTCGGTACCCAAAATAACTCCTCCTCACCCCCCTGTGACCCCATAGCTCAGCTAGCCCTTACTGCTGTCTCCAGTGCCTGTGAAGGCCTTCTAGATCTAACAAATCCCATCTGTTACGCTTGAACCCTAGTGTTACAAATACGGTGGACCCCCTATCATTTTCCCCTGACCATTCTCCTCTTGTCATGCCCGACACCACTTACCTTGCCCACTCTGGACGAACCCTCTTCTCTGGACTAGGACTCGACCCAGCTGTGCCAGACACAGCTTGGGCGGAGCTATTAGAGACAGAGCTGTTCTCTGATCCCACCACACCTTTGGACCCTTTCCATCTCGGACCTATTTAATCTTGTATGCTTTCCTATTATTCCCGAGATTAATCTCGGACTCTTTCCTTGCTCTCTATTAATCTCAGACCCTATCACCCTTAAGTCCTGATCTCAAAAAGCTTCTCTGTCCGCAACCACGTGGTACCCCCAAAAGGACCCCAAAATTCCTGCAGGCAATGAAGCAACAAAACAATGTTACAACCCTCAAGCCTCTCCCTAGAATCCTCCCAACAGCGCTATTCACTGTTTGGGAACTTCCATGTCCCCAAACATTGGAAGAAACCAACCAGGCCTGGGAGCAGGCCCCAGAGCCTCCACTCCCACGGCCCCTGGACCCCAAACCCCCAGCTCTGTCACAGCTACTCAGCCTCTCAAGGACGACATAGCTAACCAAGACAGACAGGTAAAAGACGCAGACAGCGGTGCAGCCTACCTAGAAAAATCTCTACTCTGTGTAGTGGGTTAACCCTACACCATCGAGCACATCACCTCCACCCTATTCCACATCACGCAACTCAAAGGGATACCTCTACCGGCCATCGAAGCCATCTGCGCAACTGCCTTCCTCCTGGAACGTGGATCAATGACAAAAATCGCTGAGAAAATTTCCACACAACTTGAGACAGACCTCCCCAACAAAGTGGCCACACATGTCATCACTGCGATCTCTTCACACATCAGGGAGCTCCTCCAGACCAACGAATCACTCCGAGTCAGTGTCAATAAACTAGATGCCATCCATGCCACCGCCTCAGACACATCCAACACCGATGCTGAGTCCTCCACAGTAGAAAAGGTCGTGTCAGTAGCTGACACTCTTGTCACGGGCGCCACTACAATCAAAGACGCAATTGAACAGCTCACCCCCTCCCTAGCAGCGACCCATGACTCCATCAAATTACTCCTTGCTGCCATCCTGAACACCACTGTCCATGCCTCAATGACTGCATTCACTCAAAAGTCCTATAGCGATGCCCTTCATTCCCAAACCACCCCCCCTTCGCCTACACCCACACCTACCTCGGCTGCCCTCGCCAGAGCAGCCATCTGAGAGAGACAGATCCTCATCACTGCTCATAAAGAGCACTCTCTTCACTCCCCCAATCAGACCACTGCCAACATTGATGAGAAACTCAAAGTGATCATAGACGAGATCAGAAATGATGATGCCCCAGCCCTCATCATCAAAGCCATCACTCACCTCCGCAATAGTGGCCTCATCATTGAATTCAACTCAGTCGAATCAGCTCAATGGCTCCATCAAGACCACCACAAAGCTCGCTTCCTTGAAAAAATGTGGGCTCCAGCCGACATCATAGACATAAACTACGCCGTCTTAGTCCCCTTCCTCCCAATTAACTCCCACCTAGACAACCCCGCATTGTTGGGATCCCTTGCAAGGGTGCATACGAAGAACAACATGAATTGTTTGTAGGATGCACGCCCAAGAGGAGAACGATCAAAAGACAACCAAAGGGTCGCCCACACAATATTCACCTTCTCAGAACCTAAAGCTGCGAACTCCCTCCTCCGTAACGGTCTCTACATCTGCAAAGACAAACTCCACCCAAGAAAAGAGAAAAAAGATCCACTCCGATGTGTCCGCTGCCAAGGATGGGGACATCTAGCAAGAGACTGCAAAGCCCTGCACAATATTTGCACCTCCTGTGGCCACGCACATAGGACTGATAACTGCACTGACAGGTCAGGAAAACATCACTGCACTAGCTGCAACGTGGACGACCATGCCAGTAACGACATGAAATGCCCGACCTACCTATTCAAATGTGCAGACCTTGACGCCAAACACCCGGAAAACTCAATGCCTTACTTCCTGACTGACGAACCCTGGACTCAGGTCTCCCTCCCTCCCAAACAATCCCCTATGCTCCTGGTGAAGCAGCCCTCCTCTTCCATGCAAAGACCTCCTCAAAACCGAAGACCGCCCATGCGTCAAACCACTCTTGACAACACAAACAGCCCATGCGGACGCAGCATGTCTAGAATGAGACCCACTATGCAAGCCTCCACCACTGGGACAGTGCCGACCGCCACCACCTCCAACTTGATCCCCATCGCCCCCCCTTGTAACGAAGTGACAATTTCACTCTTTATCTTTTCTTTTGATCTGATCTTATCTAATCTTATCAAGCCACGCGTTTATCTAATCTCACAACATACACTGGACTTGTAACATTCCTTTCTTCTTCTCTCGCACTCATGGACGCTTATAGTTATATTCACGTTCTCACGAGATCTCATCTCGTTCTCACAATCATTACCATATGCACTTCTTTTCATCTCTGCTCCATGCTTCCATTTTATTCACATGCTATGCTTCTCTTCCATTCTGCCACACCATGTGTGTGCAGCATGTATTTAATCTCCGTTCCCCTATGTACCTATGTAGCCATGTACTCTCACGCACAGCTTGGTCCGTGCGCATATGCCAATACTATATAAACCCTGTGGACGATGGCTGGCATCCCCAGTCTAGTTCACTTGGTTTCTTCCCATAAAGACCTTGTGATATCCCCTCCTCCTCTATTCTCTAACTAGGACTAGTGCTGTGACCTAAGGATCTACTATTGATCTTTGTGGTTGTTTCAGATGCTCTAATATGGTTATTATGGCCATAGGTGCAGTACCAGGATATGGTAGCTTGCGAGACTACCTCCCTGGGTTCATGTTGCAGGTAAGGAGCTGCATTAATAGGACATGACCTTAGTAAGAAGGAACTGACAGGTCCTCTTTTTTTTTTACATTCATTTCTTTTTACGATCTTTTAAAACCCTATGATACTAAAAAGCAGAAAAGACACGACCTTCCAATGGGTGAAAGAATCCCTAGGATATGGTTCCACATGCCCAAATGACATCGGGCAACGTTCCTCTTCAGACATGCCTATGTTGATCATGACATGTTGGTGATGTAGCTACAGAAAGTTCACATGTACTACTTAGAATATCGCAATGTAAACACCTCCTGGGACGAGGATAAAAGCAACTGAAAGGCATGGGTTAAGGCAACCCGAGGCATGAGCTTTGAAGAAGCCTCGGCATTCTCCATGGACGTGGCCAAAGTGGCCAAGAAGGGAAAAGGTTGCGCCTAAGATCCGATCTGGGTGGATTGAAGGCGGAAAAACAAGAAAATTACAAAAACAGGTTTGATAACTTAAATGTGGAAGACACTGATGTTGACAGCTCCATGGACTTTTTACCTCATATGTCAGAGGCATCTCCTAGTGAGCACAGCAGGGACGTTAAACCTGTGCTTAATTCCTCTTCCAAAAAAGAAAAAGAAATCCCAGACAATATTTACATATGCAACATGAGGACAGAAAATGAAATTCTGGTCCCGCTATGTGTTGCTTCACAAGAAACCCCTAAAGACCTCATCTCGCTTGAAGTGTTACTTGACTCAGGGGCTAATACTATCTTTATTGATATGAAGTGGGTCAAGAAGAATAAACTTCCCCTTCGAAAGCTATGCAATCCCATTAACATTTACAATGTGGATGGCACAAAGAATTCGGCTGGAAAGATTATGCACTCCGCTGATATTATAATTGACTTCAAGGGTCACAAGGAACACATTACCGTGGAAGTTATGGACCTTGGACAGAATCATTTGATCCTTGATTACATGTGGTTAAAACACCATAATCCAGAAATAGACTGAAAGACAGGCTTGGTTACACTTACACACTGTCCCTGCCATTGTCACATGCTTCAAGAGAAGCCTGTCTTTATCCGCATGCTTGAAAAGGAGGAAGAAGATCTCCAGTATCAGATTCAAGCAACCCTAGAACATCTAGAAAAACCAAAAACAGAAGAAAAGAAGCTTATGGAAGCCAAGATGGTTCCTAAAGCATATCATAATTATTTAAAAGTATTCTCAAAAGGAGAGAGTGAACAGATGCTGATCTGAAAGCCCTGGGACCATGCCATAGATATGAAAGATTCTTTCGTGCCGAAGAAAGGCTGATTGATACCGCTCAGTCCCACAGAGCAAAAAGAAGTAACAGCATTCATTGACTATCAGCTCAAGAAGGGATATATCAGGCCCTCAAAATCTCTGCAAATATCACCTGTGTTTTTCATGCCGAAGAAAGATGGCAAGAAGCAGATGGTCCAAGACTAGCGCTATCTTAACAAACACATGGTTAAAAATAATTATCTGTTACCATTGATTGGTTAGCTGGTTGACAAGCTCAAAGAAGCAAAATTATTTACAAAAATGGATCTGCGATGGGGATACAACAACGTCCACATAAAGGATGGAGATGGATGGAAGGCAGCTTTCATTTGTTTCTGTGGCGCTTATGAACCCCTCGTGATGTACTTCAGGCTATGCAACAGTCCCAGAATGTTCCAAGTGATGATGAATGAAATCTTCGCAGATATGGACAACATGGTTGTCATCTACATCAATGACCTAATGATATTTATGAAAATGGAAAATCAAGAGAAACATGACAAGATCATGCAAGAAGTACTTTGCTGTCTTGAAGAAAATGACCTCTTTATCAAACCAGAAAAATGCACTTTCAGTAAGACCGAAGTAGACTTCCTTGGCATGATTGTGGATAAAGATGGTATTCACATGGACAATACCAAAGTCAAAGCTATTTTGGAATGGCCTGTTCCCACAAAAATAAAGGGAGTTAGAAGCTTTCTTGGCCTAGCCAATTTTTATAGGAGGTTCATCAAGGATTACACGCAAGTCACATGTCCATTAAACAACCTTCTAAAAAAGGAACAAAAATTCAAGTGGACTTCCACTCAACAAACAGCATTTGACATGCTGAAAGAAAAGTTTACTACTGCACCCGTTCTGGCATATCTGGACAATGATTGTCAGTTCTGTTTAGAAACGGATGCTTTAGACTACACTACGGGAGCGGTTTTATCTATTTTCAAGGAGGACAAATGGCACCCAGTTGCCTATTCCTCACATTCAATATTGCCAGAAGAAAGAAACTATCCGATAGGCGACAAAGAAATGCTTTCTATTATTTGTGCCCTGGAAATATGGCGTCACTACTTGGAGGGAGCAAAGTTCCAATTTGAGATTTGGAATGACCATGCAAACCTTCAATATTTTATGAAATCTCAAGATTTGAATCGTTGGCAAGCCCGATGGTATCAATGGTTGACACAGTTCAACTTCATTTTTATCTACAAGCCTGGAGCTACAAATGTAAAAGCAGACACATTAAGCCGTCATGAGGATCATGCCCATGGAATCAAAGACGATAACAAGCATCAGGGAAATTTTAAGGAAATGACAAGGGTAGATATAATATTATACACATTATATGCCATTATAAGTCATTATAAACTCCCCTTTGGTGATTATATGGGATTATCATGTCTTCAAAATTTCCCTGATGAAGGTATTGTCATGATCCTGCCAAAATGGATATGAACTCAGACCTGAGTTGAAATCCACGATGAAGGCAAACAAATT
>JBBPQE010000605.1:0-15443 GCA_038092335.1 Boletus vinaceobasis
CGCAATCAAGCGACGGGCGCCAACGGTACCACCCTCGGTGCTCCCCAGCGAATGTTTTCCGTGACCACGCCTCCTGACGGCACCCCCTCCAAAATCTACACTGAAAACGCAGCCGCTCCCATACCAACTCTGGACGCCACGCCAGCATCGCCGAAAACCGAGGAGAGCGGACCCGGCCCGTCCTCTAAACGATCCAAAAAGGAGAGCAAGCACAAGGATAAAAAATCAAGGTCAAAGTCGACATCGAAGGAGTCGAGCGGAGAGGTCAAGGTAAATCGCGTATATATATGTGAAGTCGTGGTTTTACTGAGTGTTTGCGATCATCGACAGGCAGACGAATCGGGTGTGATAGAGCAGGTGTCTGCTCAACCTCCGCAGTCCCCCGACAAGGCTACGGGTATTGTCGAGAAGAAGAAGAAGAAAAGAAAGGAGGCGGAGGGCGAACAAACCCTTGCGACAGAACAGTTGACAGTGGGTATCGACGAACGGGGGAAAAGCGATGACTCGAAGGACACCAAAAAAAAGAAAAAGCCCAAGGGCGACCATTCTCCTGGCGATCCGGAGATGGACGCGAACGTGCGGGCCGAGGATATATGTTCGAAGAAGGAGAGGAAGAAAAAACGCGAGGACGAGGCACCCGTCGGAGACGACTCAAGGATGGAGACTGATGAGCCGAAGAGCACTGTCAACTCGAAGGAAAGGAAGAAGAGGAAGTCAAAAGATGGAGTTCCTGATGCAGATGCTCCCAAGGTAGACTCGGAGACGCAGGGCGAAAACAAGGACTCGAAGGAAGGCAGGAAAAAGGAGAAGAGGCGTAAATCCGAGAAGGAATCGGCCGACCCTATTGCACCATTGCAAAACGAGGATTCGGAGAAAAAGTCGAAGAAACGGAAGCAAGAAGGTGGAAGCACGGAGGATAGAGATGTTGTGGTCGCAAACGGGGACCGTAAAAAAAGGCAAAAGAGCTCCAAAGAGGACTCATACGGCGCAGACACCACTGCTCCCGCAGCCGTTGAGGTAAAGGGCTCCACCCTGACGAAGCCGTCGAATGGAAAGAAGCGCCAGAGGGAAGAACAGGATGCTACTGAGGGCGTTGATGCTGCGTCGGTACCAAGGGATGGAAAGGAGAAGAAGAAGCGGAAACACAAAAAGGAGGCATCGGAAGGCGCTAAGGAGTAGGGATACCTGACACAGTGATCTATATACCCTACCTCGTCTAGGACGGTGCTCTATATAGGCAAGGTAAGTACAAGATACTGTATACACTACATAATGTAGAACGCTGAGCCAATGCTCAGTCAAGGAACATCAGGTACCCAAGACTGGGAGCTGGTCACCAGACTAACAGAGGCATCCCGGACCAAGGTCAGCTTCTCCGATGTGCGAGTACGAGTGAGACCCCTTCCGGTCCTGGCAGAGAGACAGTTGTAACTCACCGGTGGATATGAGGGACCTTTTCAAGTCATGGGCGGTGTTTCTCGAGACATGTCAGTAGGGGCAACTAAGATGGCCGGCGGGTTCGCTTATTCGAGGTTGCCACGTGGTTTCCTGATTAGGAGAGATCGATTGGTGTAGGGTCTGATTGTGGCGACGTTTCAAGAGGGCCTGCCTTCCTTGAACTCGTCCCATTCTCTACCAGCTCTCTCTACGCGCAAAATGCATGCAATACAAGCAAGTTTCTTTTTTCATCTCTCCCGAACCCTACTCACCACCTCTTCAGCAACAATACTGGGCCGTGCGCGACTACCTCAGCCCTGTATGTTGCCCCGTATCTCCATATCTATACCCACAGCTGACCATATCTCACAGGTGCTCAAGGAAAGCAAGTTCAAGGAACACGGTAGGATAACACCAGGTTTGTCTCTTTTCCTCGTACGCCATTCCTCTCGAACTAGACATCGCAATCAGAGGAGTTCGTCGCTGCGGGCGATTTCCTTGCCTACAAGTTCCCGGTCTGGACATGGTAAGTCCTTTCCTTCGTTCTCGCTCTCCCCCGACCTACTGGCAGGATGCTCGATGAACTGAACGCGCGATCAGGGAACGCGGCGACGCGTCCAAAGCCCGTGATTACCTCCCTACCGACAAACAATACCTCGTCACCCGTGGTGTACCCTGCCTTCGACGAGCCACCTCACTCGCGTACACAGACGCTGACGAAGACGCCGAACGCCTGCTCAACTTTGGGGACGCGTCCGGCGGTGCTGCAGACGAGTGGGTCGAGACACACGCCGGCCGGAAAGCGACCGTTGATTCCGCGGCGAATCCGGGCGAGATCGATGATATCCCGGATTTGGACGCGGACGGGGAGCAGGAACTTGCGAGTGCAATGGGGAACGTGTCGATCAGTTCAACGGCGGGTGCGACGATCAGTGAAACACCTGATCTGGATGATATCCCAGATATGGAAGAGGAGGGTTTGGAAGAGGGCGAGGATGAGGCGACTGCGGCGCCTGGCAAGGCGGTTGCATCGGGAGGTGTCATCGACGCGAGGCATGTCTCACGTTTACTTTTCATTCCTCCCCCCCATCTTATCCGCGTCCTGACCTCCCACCCTCAGCCAGATCGAGGTTGCAAAAGGCAATCTACTGCAAGTACGAACATACGATGTGATGATCACATACGACAAGTACTACCAGACCCCACGAATCTGGTTGATCGGCTACGATGAGGTACGTCACACCGATTACCCGTTTTCTCGGGAGAACCCGTTGACTGACGTTTTATGGCACCGTAGAACCGCACCCCTCTCACGCCGTCTCAGATCTTCCAGGACGTCTCAGCCGATCACGCGCTCAAGACAGTCACCATCGAGGCATTCCCGCACTCCGCCACCCTTCAAGCAGCCTCAGTCCACCCATGCAAACACGCAAGCGTGATGAAGAAAGTGATCGAACGAATGAACGCAGGCGTCGTCGAAGAACAACTCGCGGCACGCAAGAAGGATGGAAAGGAGAGCAAGGAAGGCAAGAAGAAGTGGGGGTTTGGGCGCAAGTCGAACAAGGACGAAAAGAACGCCGCCGGCACGGGAGGAGGCGAGGACGACGAAATCGAAGGCATGCGTGTGGACTTTTATCTCGTCGTCTTCCTCAAGTTTATCGCGTCGATCGTGCCGACCATCGAGGTCGATTCGACGACAGCGTTTTGAATCGGGACTATGAACGGTTTCCATTGTCATACCCTTACCTGTACCCTTGCCATTTTTCTTCTTTTTTCAATTCAGCGTTTCTTCTTTTCGTCTAGATCGAACGAGGTGTGGTGCATAGGTCATTTGATTCTGTGTCGTAGAGTGTAGAATCATATGTACCCTTATCTTCCTGCTTAAATCTACGAGGTTAGTTTTGTCGTTTGTCACCTCAATTACTATCGTATAGTATAATACGACCTTGTCTGCAAGAACACCTTCGTCGGAGATGGTGTTAATGGAAGGAACAAAAAATTATGACCTGATCCTGGCTCGAACAGGAGACCTTCTGTGTGTTAGACAGATGCGATAACCAACTACGCCATCAGGCCTTGATGGTAATACAAAATTTGCAGAGATATATGCTCATTTCAAAGGTAGTAGCGTACGCTCTTCGCCCATAGCATACGTACTTATCCTACACCCAAGCTCGAGAGGCGGAAACCAACTTCATACCTCCCCAATCCGCTTGATCACTTTCCCCTTCACTATGACCCTTTGATTCCTCTCCCAAAACTCCCGTAGATGCTCCGCCAGCTCCATAGGGTCATCCTGTACCAGCTCACAATCAGCATCACCGCGTTCCTCCGTACCTATGCCGTCGTCACACCCAAGAGGACCACACTCACCTCATGCACGAGATGCCCTACATGTCCCCCACCCCTGCCGGTCATCACCTTGAGTTGAAACTTGCCTTGCATATGCCCAATCTCGAGCGTCGTGTCGAGGCGTTCGCGGCCGGCCAGGATCAAAAGCCTCCCTGTGCGAACAGATAAAAAGAGGGTCGATAGGGAATTGAACCACGCTACATGCGTCGCATGTGTGCATCAGTCAAGCACGAAAAGTAATCCAAGAATAGAGTGCAGGTTGCAACGTACAGTGCCAATATGGTGCTGTCGACTTGAGGGGAGTGCGCCATCGGAAGGCGAAGCCTTTATTCGCCCGCGTGAGAGGTGTGAGAGTGGATTCTTGTGGAATGAGGATCGAGGGCACGGATATTCGCGCCGATGCAGGGTTGTTGACCGCATGGGTGGTCAAGCTAACTCGGGGGTGTGCGTTTAACGCGATCATGGACATTCGGGGCAGAGCGGAGAGTTCAATTTTCAAGACACTCACTGCCATTCGATAGCCTCTTCTTCGCTATGAAAGCCCTCTGGACGGGTATCCAAAAGCGCGTGCATGTGTGGTAGCGCATCAATCGCGGTGCCTTTCCACAGTATTGATGAACGAGACAGACGACAGGTAGCACAGATAATCCACCCACCTTCAACCACGTCAAGGACAGAAACGCCAGACACGGCGTATCCGAGATCTTGGAGCTTTGGACAGGCGCGAACGACGACCGAACCCCCCATACTATGTCCCACAAGCTATTGAGAACAAGAGATGAGCACGTCTGTAAAGGAGTAATAGAGGATCAGAAACGGATCACCATAAGCACGGGGGCAGTATCCACGTCCTTGAAAATTGTCTGTACGATTGCAACCAGATCATCTACCAAAACGTCCATCGATAGATTTTCATCTGGCTGACCCTCCATCTGGACGGTCTTTCCTGTAGTGCATGCACATTTAATTTAAACAGACAAGGTAGAACGAGATACTCACCGTGTCTCCGCGCATCAAACGCCAACACACCCACATCCTTCCCAATCAACTCGTCTAGCTCCTTGGCAAGACATGCAAAGCTCAACGCCGAGTACCCAGCACCATGGTGCATGATCATGAGGCCATTTCCTCGCAAAGATGTATGATATGCACGGACGACGAGTCCGCGCGTCGGGAGTTCGACCTGAAGAGCTTGGGCAAAGTAGTGCCCGTACGCGTCCGAACGAATCGGTGCATGCTCCGGATTGGGGATTTTCATCGCGCGAGTCCCAGATACACTTGCACAGGGAGAGATTAATCGACATAGGGTCAGATGGTCATGTGTAAGGCCTACGAAGCTGGTGGCCCCATCGTGCCCAGAGACGACAGTGAGCCAAGCGAATCTGCGACTTCATCTGTCTCATCGAAATCTTCATCTCCATCTGACGGTGGTTGACCCGGTAACTTAGCTATCCGTGCACTGATGGCGGAACGATACAGCGAGGACATGGTTATAGCTAAAGGAGCACTCCTACATCTGGACAAAACGTACCGTGGTTACGTGATCCGCTGTCAGAATTACCCATCTATGATACATCCTAAAGCCTTGCGGTGAGTTACGAACGCCGAAGTGGTTGTACGGGATACTAATACGAAATCAGGGATTGAAAGTACTGTACTTGAAGGGTACTAGAACGGTCGCGACGCCGTTTTATGTGGTCGAGACTCGAGAGCGAAGATTGGATTATAAATGTAGGTACTGAAAAACTATGGGCGGAGTGTATCATACCAAGGTTCCATGACACTAAAGTTAAGATTACTGTACTACCTCGATTGTACGGATATTCTCTATGAAGTCGGTCAGGGATACCTCCTCGCGAACGTGAACGATAATTAAGCAATCTGCTGCGAGTCGCCTATAGTCTATACGTGAGAGCGACTCGAACAGCAGCGCCCCAAATGGCTGCCTGAGACGCGCGACAAACCGAAGTGCTTGCGTGGTTCTGTCGAGGGCAGCTGCGCCATGCACGAACTCTTGGTCGAGCAATGCGCGGACCCATGGATGGACGAGACAGAGATTCTTCATCCCAGTTAAGTTGTCTATTGTCTTGATCTCTATCTCCCCAAACATGGATGTCGTCGCTTGATATACACGGACGTTCGTCACAGGATCTGGTCCTGAGGTGTGCGTGAGTTCGGTGATCCGAAAAACAATACCAGGTAGTCGTAGTCGACTTGCAGAAAGAGACGGTGGAGGAAGTTCGCTGAGGCGGTGGTGCATCACCACAGCCAAGGAAAGGTCAGGCAAGGATGAGCGCAATGCCGTGACCATGCTGTCCATCTCATCCGCCTCGATGGGTTGTGGGACGTGTGGCGGCACGAGTGGATTGTAGACCGCGAGGTCAACCGGTAGGCAGCTATTGTAGCTTCCCGAGCGTCCGGTCCAAGCCAGAATTGTGGCATCTCCTGAACCTGTCAGAATGTGTTCCAGGAGGCGACCAACTGCGCGATCGCCCTCGCCATATATGACCGTAATGGCAACATTGAAGACACCAAGCAGCGAGTACGCAATGTCTTCCGTGAGCGTGGTTTGACGCGTAGAAGCCAAATAGAGCTTCTCCCTCACCCTCTCCAAACCTGGTCGAATGACGGCCAGTTCCACAGCCTGTTGCATCTCCGAAATTATAACAGGCGATTTTTTGTGGTTGGGCATATCCAAGCCAAGGTATGGCTTCCAGTCCTCTGTGTAGAACTGGACGATCTCGGCAGCAACATATTCCTGGTACGTCCATCCACGAGTGTTCCAAATACTTCTCCGGAGGTCACCAGGCCTCTGGGACTGCGACAAGACACCAAGGAGGTAGACAATCGTAAGGGACGAGCCACGATACCACGTGAACATGGCGACCAATGATTCTTGTAACACCACACTATTCTTTCGATCGACACAGCAAGTATCGGACCATGCCCACCGGAAACCAAGATAACGGACAAGGTTGCAAAACGTCTTGAGCTTGATGTTTGGGGAGGATGGCTCTAGCTCGTCGATCGAGGTGTTCTCAACTGTCTGAAACAGGGGTTCACCATTCTCCCACCTGTGGGAGAACATTACGTATTGGTAGTATTGTTTCACCTCTCTCCAAATACGTCCGTAGTCGAGCTGAGTAGTCATTGAAGACCGCATCTCGTCGTAGATCGGGAGTCTTTCGAAAGCTGCTGCTTGCTGTGTTTTGTCATAGAGACGACCAGTGGCGGTGTCGATGAGCACGCGCGGCATGTAGCGAATGGTCTGGTCGATCACTGCTTGGATCGTTGATGTGGCATCGACGTACTGAGAAAGAAGTGCTATATCGAGATAAAATCAACCCATGCGCTCGGGATACGGACGAAATGGCCCACCGCGAATGCGTGGATCAGGTGATTGCTCGAGCTTCGAGAGCATCGCCTTGAATGCCGCGAATGCTTCGCTATAACGTCCCATGCCCCATAATGCAGCATGCTTCCTCTCGTATCCCTTATAGGATGATGGGTCAAACTCGATAACCTAGATGGTATGGATCACCAAGGTCCGTTTTATGCGCCATGAGATATAATTTATACCTTGTCGGCATCAATCAACGCCTCATCCCACGAACCCATCAGTGATCGCACTTTGCTTCGCTTGAGGAGAATACCGCTTTGATTTGGCGGATCGAGCGTTAATGCGTCGGAGTACTGTTGGATGGCTGTGCCGTAGTTTTCAGAGTCCATCGCAGTGTCGCCGAGCTTTTCCAGCTTCTCAACACAACGACCTTGAAAATCTGGAGGAAATCTTGGGATCAGGCCCGGTCACGTTCCCATTGCAACCACCTACCGAGCTGCCATTGCGCTCGCTTATCATCGGTGCTCAAGTCCTGCGGTGGCTCGCTCCGCATTTGTCGGAAACACTCAATTGCCTCCGCGACGCGGTCGCCTCCTACAAGAATGTCGCAGATCGCCTGATAGACAACAAACCTCGGAAGCTTGAACTGAGTCAAAGGAGGTTTTAGTGTCGGCTTCAAACTATCATGTGAAGCATACCTTGGCAGCAGCACTCAATGCTTCGTTTGCTGAGACACGAATTAGCATCGTCCTCGCCCATCTACTTAATAAACTGTTCTGAGTAGAGTGAGTGAGGGATAAAGCAGTAGAGTAGGCTTCGGTTGCTTTGTCATGGTTTCCTGAGCTCCACGCCTCATCCCCGATGATTTCCAGCTCAGATACACAACGACGCGTGAACTCTAACAGCAGGAATTAAATACTCCGTTCTAACATGCGATGCAGATACTCACCGAGAAGCCAATCCATTATCGACTTATTGGCTCTGGCCTCCTCGCTCACGGTATTCATGAGACCGAAGAGCGAGGTTGCAGCATCGATTATGCAGCCATCGGCAAACTGGGCTTCGCATTGATGCCTCAGCTCGTGCGCACAGATGATCTGCTTGAGACTATCGGCTTCGCGTCGAGAGTCGATAAGTTGTATGCGGAGTTTATGGACAGTTTTCTCGAGATGCGCGATTTTGTCGTCTAATGAACGTGGATGTCAGCGACACGCGAGTTGGGGTGGGGATGGACACACTCGAGCTTTCTTGTGCATGAAGATTGGCGCGAAGGCAGTCGATAGTTTCGTTGAGCTCATCGTTCGCGCGTTGGGATGCAGCGAGTTCGTGACTGAGTTCTTGAACCGTTTTCTCGAGATTCTCTGTTGTTTCGTCTAACGGACATTGATGTCATCAAACCGGCGTTAGGGTGCCAATGAACGCACTTGGGTCATCCGGTACTATAGCAAGTGGTTCACGGGCGTCCTCTTCAACCCCCGTGCGAGGCTACAGTCGACAAAACAGATCGCGATTAAAGAGCTATCCCGCGCATCGAGCATTTGATACAGTGCACTTACATTGTCGTAGCTAGGTGAGGGATGAGTGTCGCAGATGCGAAGGGTGATTGTCCTGCCTCCTACAGTCGCAAGGCTGTGGTTTGGTGAGATCGCCATGGACTGCACGAAACGTTTGCCCCGGATGATTTGCCCAATTTGAGCTTGCGTCGTGGTGTCCCAGAATGAAATCGATGAATTAGCGGAGACTGCGATGAATGTGCCGTCGCTTGCCAGGGCGATGCATGTGGGACGGTCGCTGCTGTGGATGGACCATTGAGAACGCGTGATCTCGGAGGACACGTCGAGACAATTGATGATGCCGTCGTGAGATAACGCAAAGAGTTTATTGCTATCGCCGGCCCAGGCCAGGGACTGGTTCATCAACGAGTTGACTTGGATTGGAACGTCGACGAGGAGCTGGCCTGTTTGACTGTCGTAGACGCGGACGGAACGATGGTTCAATGTAGCAGTGGCAAAGAAAGGTCCGCCGACCCTAGAAAACTTGACCGCGACCACGGCGGCATCGTGTTTCAAGGCTGAGGTGCGGGGCACTTGCTGGGGGCCGTCCAAGAATGACCAGACGCGAGCAGTGAAGTCATACGATCCGGTCGCAATGCTTGTGCCATCTGGAGAGACATCCACCGCACGCACCGAGTCGCTGTGTGCTTGGAACTCGGACAGCTTTTCGTGACTCTCCGCATTCCACACCAACACCAGACCACTAATTATCCCACTCACGATCCAATTCCCATCTGGCGACACCGCGATGCTGCCAATAGTACCCCCTGCGTCCATGGGCGTCCCCATCTCCTTGCCATCTTCCACTCGCCAACGTCGGATCTTCCCTTCCTTCCCACCGCTCACGATGTGATCAGCGAGAAACGCAACCGACCATATGTCATCTCGGCCGTCAAATTCGACCGGCCTTACTTGCTGTGGTTGGGCTTCGCTGGAGGAGAGACTGACCCTGGCATTTGGCGGCTCTTGGGTACCTTGGGTCCTTGTCAGCTTCGCACTCCCAAATGTCTTTCCCAGGTACTCACCACTTCTTCTCCTGCGTGTTATTCTCGAAATCATACTTGGCCAGATATCGAAGCGATAGATAGAGGGATGCGTCGTCGTCGCTGGTCATGAACGTGTCTCGATATCATAGGGCTATCGCGCCACTGCCCCGACACGGTGCTACTAAGTTGGGTAAGTAATATTCCTGTACCCGCCAGAGGTTTCAAAACCAAATGCGTGGGAAAGAGAGAGGCGACGCTCGTGGGAATTCTTGGTTTGACTTCTGTGGAACCTAACCTTAACCAGACTGTAGGGTTACATACTGCGTCCCCTCCCAGGTATGCCCGGGCCCCAATGCATAATGCATGATCAATTGACTTCATGTAACTCTTCCCAGTCTGGATGATGCTCGTTTGTGGGGTGGTGGGAATTGAATATTGCTGGCCCAACAACTTCCCTGATCAACAATATAGTATTCTCCTTGTTGTAGGCTTGGTACTAACATATGTACTGGGTACATACACACATAGATGTAGATCTGATATAGTAGGGAATCCAAAAGGTTCAATTTGGGTCCCCATCCAATGAGGGAGTGGGCGATCCACCCGAGTAACTTGCATCGTCATCGCTACCGGCAGAAGGCTCTCTTCCGCTCCCTTCAAACATAAAAAGACCTCGCTCGGGTAGTCCTGCCCTGTCGCGGTCAAAGGTATTTTCGGCCTCACTAAGCTGCAATTCAACCCTCTTCAAGGAGGCTTCCGCTTCTTTGCATTCGTCTGTGGCTATCGCGTACATGATTTCAAGTTCCTTCAAGCGATGGCGATGGTACTGTAGGTTTGCAGCGAAAGCATCACGAGATGCCCGCGCGAGCTGTAACGTGCGCAGAGCATGGAGATCTTCAGCCTCTTGAGTCTTCTCCGCTGATGCCTGTTTGTATCCAAGGTCAATGAATTCTGAACATCAGCACGCTGCAGGAGTAATGTTTCTGACCGATGTCAGCACTGTCTTAGCTTTCTTCCGGGGCGGACAAAAATCCAAATCCACTGAGGGTAGGGTGAAATGAATCTTTCGGACATCGGTATGCCCTTCTGTGATCGACGAGGAAAAAGTTGGTGGGGAGGAATGCGGCCCATCATGATTACCCGTAGGCTCCTTTGACTTTGATAGAGATGTGGGTAGGACCACCTTCGTCGGCGGCGGCGGCGGGAATGCAGCCTTGACTGAGCTTGACGTTGGCAAGTTGGGTAAGAGGCTGCTAGATGGGTCTGGCATCATGATGCTTGTCAGCGTCAACTGCAGGGGTACCCATACTTATGTGGTTCCGGGCGGAGAGCCAACCTTAGTGGATTCGTGCCTTTCAATCACATATAAGTAATATATAAATCATAGTGCTATGTTTCTGGTAAACAAAGGTAGAAAATTCCAAGCTGAGTGGAACATGGCGAAAGCGGTCCAACATTCTGCAATGATCTAGCTGTAATGTGTCCACGCAGTACGTGTCACTCCAAGCCACCAAAATCCAAGAAAATATACAAGAGAGCAAAATAACTGTAGCTTGATAAGTTCGCTGGAGATGGTTCTAGCTCGTGTATGTCGAGGTGATCTCGACCTTTTGGAGACAGGTTCATCGTACTCCCACCCGTGAGAGGCATCACGTAATGCTAGAACTGCCTCACCACTCTCCAGATACCCGCATAGTCCAGTTTGGTCATCATGAATGACACAAGCCCGTCGTAGATTGGGAGTGCTTCGAATGCCTCTATCATACAGACAACCGGTGGGGTCGATGGGTACCAGCTTTCAGCTCGATGATGTGCCGAATCACAGGTGTGGCATCAACATACCGGGAACGAAGTTCTATCATTGATGTCAATCAGCACACGGTAGTCTAAGTGATATCGAAAAAATGATTCACCGCGAATACGTTCGTCAGGAGGCTCATTGAGTTTTGAAAGCATCATATGAAATGCTTCAACTCCCCCGGTATGGCGTCTTGCCCTGTGTAATGCCACATGCCACCGCTCATGGCCTCGGTGAGATGATGTGTCGAGCTTGATAGCCTGCACGCTCTGTTACTCAATGTCATCCGATACTATATAAAGTACAAAATATACCTCGTCGGCATCACTTAGTGCATCTACCCACGAGTTCAATGACGCTTGTGCTTCGCTCCGCCTGATAAGGGTGTCCTTGGGAGCCACCGGGTTGAGTGACAATATGGTCGGTAAGTGTTCGGCAGCTTCATTGTAGCGCCAAGAGTCCATTGCGGTGTCGACGATTTCCTCCAGCCTTTCCATGGATCGCTGTCGAAAGCCTGTGCGAAACACTCAGATAAGCTTTGACTGTATTGCACTCGCTGCTACTTACCGAGTTCCCACTGCGCTCGGTCGTCGTGGATACTCGTGCCCTTTCCTAGCTCGGTCTGCATCTGCCGGAAACACTCGATTGCCTCCGCGATGCGACCATCCCCTTCAAGAACGTCGCAAATGCCTTGGTAGATGATGAACCTCGGAAGCTTAGACTGAGTCAAAAAGAGACTCAATATTCAGATTGAAGCTATCATGCAAAGCCTACCTCGGCAGCGGTACTCAATGCTTCGAAGGTTGAACCACGAATCAATACCGTGCGTGCCCACTTTCTCAGTAAAGAATTTGGGGTCGAGGGACTGAGCAACAACGCAGTAGAATAGGCTTTGACCGCTTCGTCCTGATTGTCGGCGTTCGATGCCTCATCTCCAACTCTTACCAGCATCGTAACACATCGCGGTGTGAACTCTGATGGTACAAATTGAATATTCTTTCCTAATTTGTAACGCCAAAACTCACCAGCAAGCCAGTCCATAATCAACTTGTTGGCTTCCACGTTCTCGCCCACCGTACTCACGATCCCGAGAAGAGACACCGCAGCACCGATTACCTGGCCCTCGGTATACAGGGCTTCACAATGATGTTTTTGCTCGTGCGCACGAGGGATCTGGGTGAGGTTATTAGCTCTGTGTTGGAAGTCGGCATACTGGGTGTGGAGTTGCTGGACGGTTGCTTCGAGATGGGAAACTTTGCTGTCTAATGGACGTGGATTTCAATAAAATATAGGTGGAGTGCCGATGGACTCACTCGAGCTTTCATCCCTTGCACTAAGGGACTTGATGATTTCGTTCATGCAATCCTTCTCCTGATTGGCTGCGCGCTCAGATGTGGCAAGCCGGGTATGGAGTTCTTGGACAGTTTCTTCGAGATTTGCTATTTTCTTGTCTGGTATCAGAGAGCCCGAGTCAGGAAAGCACGATGAAGGCGCTAATGAACGTACTTGAACTCGTTTCCTGGGTATAAAGATCTCCGCGTAGCGACCTAATGGTCTTGCAGAAGTTAGCCTTATCGTGATCTGCTGCGCGTTGGGAATGGGCGAGCTTGGTGCGAATCTCCTGGAGGGCTCTTTCGAGATGTCCGATTTTGCTGTCTAATGGACCTGGATGTCAGTGAAACGGGAGTCAGGCTGGGGGTAAACGGACTCGAACTCTTGTCCTGTGCACGAAATAATTCGATAGTTTCGTTGAGGTTACCCTCCTTCTCATTTGCTGCGCGTTCGGAGTCGGAGAGTTGGTTACGGAGTTGCCTGATCGTCTCTTCGAGACGGGCGACCTTGCTGTCTAATGGACATGGATGTCAACGACACGCAAGTCAGGGTGCCAATAAACGTACCAGAGGTCTCCTCTAGTGCACGATGGGACTGGATGGTGTCCTTGACCTTGATGCGCTGAGGGGAAACCTGTAACAGCCAACCAAGCGATCCGCTGCCAGGGCGGCATCTTGCGCGGCGAGCCTTTGGTACAAGTGCGTTTACATCTTCAAAGTAGAAAGAGGGAAGCACGTCATGAATATTCCGTAGGGTGATAGTCTTGCCTCCAGCAATCACAAGGTTGTGGTCTGCTGAAATGTCCATGGAGACGATGTCATTTGTATGCTGAATGACAGACCCGATTTGTTCGTGCGTCGCAGTGTCCCAGAACGAAACCGATGAGTTTACAGAAGCTGCGACGAATCTGTCATTTCCTGCCAGGGCAATGCACATAGTATCGTTGCTGCTCTGGATAGGCCATCGGGAGAGCGTCCTCCCGGTGGACACGTCGAGACGATAGACGTAGCCGTCACGAGATACGGCAAAGAGTTGTTTGCTATTGCTTGTCCAGGCGAGGGAATGGTTGTATTGCGAGCCGATTCTAATTGGTACGTTGACGAGCAGGTTTCCATTCTGGCTGTCGTATATCCGGACGGATTTCCGGCACCAAGTGGCAGTGGCGATGAAGCGCCCGCTGGGCGAGAATTTGACAGCGGGAACCCGCATGTCGTGTTTCAAGGGACCGAGCAGACGCTCGTGAGTCGCGAGCGACCAGACACAGACAGTCGAGTCGTCTGATCCTGTCGCAATCCTCGTCGCATCCGGAGAGACATCAATCGCACGCACCCATCTGCCGTGTCCTATGAACTCGGTCGCTGCTTCGTAGCTCTCCCCATTCCACACCGTTACCCGCCCACTTTCCGTCACCGTCACCACCCACTTTCCGTCTTGTGACACTGCGATGTTGCGAACGGTACTCCACGCATGCATTGGTCTCTCCCTTTCCACTTCCCGGCCGTCCTTCACTCGCCAACGTCGAATCTTGCATTCCTCGCCGCCGCTCACGACGTGACTCCCATTAGCGAGGAACGCAACTGACCATATGCTATCTCGACCATCGATTCGGTTTTCGCTCAACTGAGTCAACTCTTGGGTCTCCGTCAGAATCGCACTTTCCAATAGCTCGCACTGGTACTCGCCATGCCTTGATCGTCTGGTAACTCTCGACAACATCCTGGACAGATATCAAGGTGATGGAAAAGAGGTGTGGGGCTGTCCAGCTGAGGTACACCATCATCATTATGTGTCGGTTCACACACCTATAATCACCCGAGGCTCGGCACTTGTCCTCATCCCAAGACAGGCACACTTCCCCATCCATCTTTTGCTACGGTGGTGAGCTCCGGGTTGCCTGTTGGTAACTCGTTCTTGATTCTTGGACTTGTTGGTGGGAATTTCGGGGTATCAAAGTAGCCCAACGTGTTTACCCATGTTTATTACACCGAGTTTTATTCGTGGGAGTTGCCTTAGCTCGACTACCAGATCTCGTCATTGAGCTCGTCATCCGCGCCCGACGTCTCCATCATTACATCCCTGTGCTGCGCGACCGCAGGCACATTAATATCCTTGGCGATTACGCGGTACCGCAACTTCTCACCGAGTACACCGCCAGTTGTTGTAAAGGTTCCACTGAGGCTTAGCGAGGATTAGGTCCCTGGTGGGTCCTGGTGGGGGTTTGTCAGCGGTTTTTCGGTGTGTATACCACTGTTGATAATGGTTATGTTCATTTATGGGTTTATTTTAAGGTTTGCATGCACCACAACTGCTGGCCACTGGTGGCACTGGCCCAATTTTAAATATTTCATCAGCAAAAAAAGCATTGGCAATGTAGTGCTCTATAGTCACTGTAGTACTGGTTGTTTGCCTACTTCTTTATAGTACACTGTAGAACTACTACTGGACACTACATAGTGCACACCTCAGACAAATGATACAGTAAAGCACAACATAGCAAAATATAGCATTGAAAAAGGAACTCTACAGTGGCTCAAATAAGTGTCCCAATGTTTGGCTGTTTTGGAAAGAATTGATATTTGTAAGAGATCCAGAAGGAGTTAGCTCTAACCCTTGCAGGGTCATCAATAGCCCTAACCCTTGCCCTG
>JBBPQE010000606.1:0-15439 GCA_038092335.1 Boletus vinaceobasis
GGGGGGGGAATGCACTCTAATAACGATACATCGTTTGTTGCTCTGTACATATCTGAGGCGCACTGTCGTTGCCCGCCGCCATGCAGGAGAGAAGGGAAGGACATGTTTAAGGGGAAGGATAAAAAGCAAGCACAGCGAAAAATACAAACGAATACGAATACACAGATATACATACAGTCTGCGCCGCCGGCGCTCCCGGACCCGTCGAGGGACTCGACGACGAGGTGGCGTTTAGCATGGTCCGACGAGGGTCCAAACGTCAGCGGAACCTAAGGGAGACGGTGGTGAGACCCGATCCGAGATCGCATACGGAAGAGCGTACATACCTCCGGGCGTGGACGCCTCCGTCCACCACTTTGCCGTCCAGAGTTGGTTGCTGTTTGCAAAAAAGGGAGAAGGTCAGCGCTGGACGTCCCGAGATAGGAGTTCGGGAAAGACGTACTCGTACGTCGCTTGGTCGCCACCGAGGTACTGGGGAAACGCGCGAGTTAGATCGGGTGGCGGAACGAGACGGGAGACGCACGATAAGGTTGGGTTCCCACGGAGATATGCCTGCGCAGATGCCGGCGCTAGCGGTCGTCGTGGCCGCGGGGCTCGACGACGTGGTGGTGGTCGCCTTGACAGAGGACGTGGTGGTTGTCTTTGCCGAAGACGTGGTGGTCTGTGCAGGCGACGACGACGAAGGTGCAGACCCTGGGCTCGACCCAGTCAGCGCAGACTTGACAGCCTGGTCATACCGCCCGTTCGCTATCACACACGCCGCCCCGTCATGATCCGCGCCGTCCCAAAAGCCAACGCGAGGGACACTCACCATAGGCCTGAGACGCATCCCAGAGCATGACGCCACCAAAGGACGAATACTGGCTCTTTGTCTGCGAGATGATCGTCGCGAGCGTCGACGAGCTGACGTAGCCGTTGCCCGCGGCAGTGGTCGAGGCCGGCGCGCCGATGTAGACCTTGACGTTCTTGTTCGGGGAGACGGTCTTGGCCCAGTTGTCCCTACATCCGATCCCGATGAATCTCTCGTCGATGGAGATGGGGGGATGGGAACGTATATACTCACCATGTGCCAAAGTCCCAGTCCTACAGAGAGATCGCGTGAGTAGGAGCGCACAAGACTCGGTCATGGGAGGCGACGCACGTTGGTGTTGGCATAATTAGTGAGTTCACAATAGTTGTTATCTTGAGGGTCGCCAGGTCAACACGCCGATCGTATGGAGATGGCGAGAAGACACTCACAGAATTGCACATAGACGGCGTCAAAGGCAAATGCGTTCAACGTTGTCCCAATGTAGGCATCTGGGTAAGGGCACTGTGGAGCTAATGATGATCGTGTCAGACAAACCATGCGGTCACCCCCATAACAAAAAGGCACGACCTGCGGTAATGTAGTAACTATGAAATGTCGTTCTATCAGAATGTCAGACAGTCAGACAGACACGCACTTTTTGTTTCCGCCATTCATTAAGCTTCGAAGCGCCGTCAGGAAAGCAGTGTATCCCGTCTGCGACCCCCCTTCGATATCCATGTCAATCCTGTACGTAAATAAAGATTATCGCCACTCGTGAGCACGCCGGTCTCCCAGACGACCGAGGGGTTTCGGGGGAACGCACCCGTCCAAAACTGCCGTTCCGAATGGCCTCGTGGTGCTGCTTCCGCCCAAGAAGATATCCCAAATCACTTGCGCATACGCTTGTCCTTCCGAATCGCTCGTGAACCCAACGCCGCCAGTCGCACCTCCGATCGAGAGCGTGACGATCTTGCCGGCCTGTTGACACGTTTCGATACTTGCTGCGAGGAAGGAACAGTCGGGAAGATTCGTGCCCGAGAAGACAGAGTCATCGACCGTGTTACATGTCTAACGTTGCATGCATAAGTGTATGCAAACGAAAACAAGACAAAGAAGCAGATCAGTGCGTGAGTACGGCGTCGCAAGGAGACTGTATTCCGATGATGAAATGAAAAACGACTCACGTTGGCGAGGTTGATTGTAGGCAAATTACCGGTCGAGTAAAACTCGGTGAGGAATGCGACAGGAAACGTGTCGATGGTGCTGTCCTGCGCGTTGGAAAATGAATGAGAGATGTGTTGCCAGCACCCGTCACCAAGGAGAGCCATACGCCACAATAATAATCGATAGGCTGCTGCCATGCGGCCGTGTTGCTAGGATTGGCTGCTCCATATGAGTTCTGTCCCCAGTACCTGAACCATCACAACTCAACACGACGTTCTTCAAGATACATCACCACAGGGGAACACATACACAGCCAGCTAGACAGGAAAATAAACGCATATACTCAGCATGGGCAAGGAACTGGCGACACGGACGAAGAGACACACGTTTGTATTGAGCGTCATGTCGAACGCCATCACCGAAGCAAAAAAGCAAAGGCCCAGACCGAGACGGATCACGGGTGATGCCCCAACACTCATCTGAGATACCATCCTTGGCAGAACTAGAAACGATACGTGACAACGCCTTTGGCGGGAAAAGACAAAGTCGTCGAAAAACCTCGAAGGAGGAGCTGAGAGACGGGATTGAAACCTCGAGAATGACAATGAATGCCCGTCTTTATGCATGTCCGGGGACGCACGTGGTCAAACATAGCTATACCCCTTCCTTCCGCCACGGCATCGCGGAAACGAGAATGGTGGTCGCCCCCAGGAGAAGTATACCTCTTCCGATTCGCCCAGCTGGCAACGAGATTCGGATGGATTCGGATGACGATTACATTGGGCATGCGGCATATGGTTAACTCTGATGATCAGACCGACTCGTGTGGGTCTACAATGTGGACGGATTAGACACGGGACTGCGTACTGCGAGGAATGCTGGCACGCACAAGAATCGTTCATATGGTTGACCCAGGGACAGCAGGTGAGACCAACGATGAATCAGGCAAAAAAGGGTCATATGCCGCTACCTGGCTGATGAGGCACCTCGTTGATACCGTGTACCGGGATACTTTTGACGATCGATAAGCGACCTTTGATGCGACCGCGTGATGCCACCCAGGTGGAAGTTGAAGGTGCAATGCATAGGGGGATCACTGACCACGAGGACGTCAAGAGAGCGAGCGAAGAGAACAACCTGACACCTTCTCGAGCCCCGGCACCGTGTGAAACAGACCCGACGATAAGCCGAGATCCAAGATAGACAGTTATAGACATGATGGACGGCGCTAATTTCGTCCTCTGGCAGCAAAATACAATGTATCCACCGTGGGGGGCAAGAATGCACCGAAGCCGTGAATCCACTCATCCGATTCCGAATCCGATGGCTACAATCGCAGGACAGCGCGCTGTTAGTGATAAGCCTGCTGGGTAAAGGGCGAAAAACGGAAGTTGAGAGCATGATGGTGCTTGAACGGATCAGTGTATTCGTGATCTGGCGCTGCGAACACGACATACCATACTTGTCACCCCTCGAGATTTCATGCGTGAGGCATCTCGGTGCATCTCGGGGTATCTTTAAAAGCTACGTGCACCGAGACCCGCATGACACTACGTACCACGGGGTCCAGTGGATTGTGTGAGCGACGACAGAGGGTATTCCGAATACACCACGTCACCGGGTCGATATCGCGGATGGATCCGATGCTGGCATTTCTCGACAAGGCATGTTGACATTGTGGAGCACTGGGTACCTTCTCTCCCAGCCAAGGGCCAGCGTGGAACCTGTGTGAACCTCAAATAGCAATGACGAATTGTAGTAAAGAACAGCATCCGGGGGGCTACGAGTCACCATACGATAGGATTCCGTGCATGCTTTCCCTCAGTTAAAAGACAAGGGACCTTCTGGCTTTCGTCCTTCTCTTCTTTGAGTCCGGCCAAGGGTGACAGCCTGCAGCATAAAGTAAGGACAAGAAATGCGTTCGAGAAGGACGCCGTGATTCCTCCTTTCAGTATCACGTTCTTTTGGGACGGCCCTAAACTCGCAACGTACACCGCCAACCGCGGAAACCTCGCGAATGGTGAGCATTGCAGCTATCTCGTCCACGGGATTGATCCCAGGTTCAAGCTCAAGAATTCATTCAGAAGAGATCTATCCAATACGGAAAAATAGCATGTCATGATCGCATACAGAACGGGTCTGCAACACACAACGGAGGGATACCACCAGTACTTGAAGACAACCCATGGGCGAAACGCTAGCTAAACAATCCGGCTACCATAGCTGAAGTACAATAAAGGCGTAAGCGCATAACGTCTCGATTTCGAGCACGAAAATCTAATGGGGGGTCAATGAGGAAGGCGTTGCGAATAGCAAGACAAGAACAAAGAAAAGCTTCAGGTGGGTTTGCATAGTTAAGTCATTAATACACAGCGAGTAAGATAGAATACTTTGATGTTGATTATCTGGTTTCACGTTTACGTTTGGAGTGCATATTGCCTTGGCTCGGACTTCTTCCCAGGTCACAGACGCCGACGAATTGCCGGCTCAAGGGAGTTGTGCAATTGTTTTTTTCGCTTTGGTTCCTTCCGCGTTCGCCAAGTTGAGCAGTTGTTGGAGATCGTACTTGGTCGGCTTGGTATCCTGTTCCTCAAGCCCTCCCAGGGACGATCATCAAGGCTTCCAGCCTTTCTTCTAATCCCTTTCCCATACCCTCACGCTCCCACTCACCGCCACCATCGTCCATCAGCGCGATGCTGTCCCTGTCCCTACCATGTATTGACCCAGCACTGGACTGAGTGTTGCCGAACCCTGTTACACCAGGAATGTGGGGAGGTGGTTCGGACGAGGCACATGTAGTGAAGGACGAAAGAGGGACCATCGACGCAGGGGTGGATGCGAGAAGATCTGAGTAAGACATGAACGAGAGCCGTTTCGAAACGGTGTGCGTCGGGGAAGGTGGGTGGGAGATATTCAACGGGAGGGTGAAGGGAGACCCTGCATAAGTCGAAGAGGGAGAAATGGCAAGCTGGGCTTGTGGCATTTGAACTTGCTGTACAGGCTGAAGCTCAGTGGCTTGTTGCACAGGCGAAACAGCGGCCAGAGGAAGTGGTTCGACCGTCGCTGAAGGCGATGACTCGACGGATGACAGTGTAGAGTAGTACACTGATGTGGGGGTATTAATTGAAGGACATGGTTTTCCGGCTTTCTTTACCGTCGGTGCCGTCCCAACGAGAGGAGGCGGGGCGGCAGGGGATGTTTGAATGGTCAAGCGACCCTGAGGTTCCTTGGTAGGGCTCGATGAGAGCATCGGCAACGCGATTGGAGCAGGAGGTGACGAGGATCCAGGAACGCTCAATAATAAGCTCGAACGATGTATGACAGGCGACCTGCCGCCGGTTGGACTGGGACTCCTGCTTCTGAGGCTCCCAATCGGACTCGCAAGACCGCTTCTAGCCCTGTCCCTGGCGGGGGTGACGACAGCGATGTGATCCTCCTCCATGGGAGAGGAGGATGTGAGGATGGATGCGGCGCAGTCAAGGACAGAGGGGACGCTCTGTTCGAGCTGTTCGGTACCCCTTGATCTGGGGATACGGTGTGGATTGGGTGGGTGGGAAGATGGAGGTGATGGAGGATGCATAAGTTCGATGTCCCGTTCAAAGATGGCTGACGAGGATGAGTGGCTAGAGAAAGAGAAAAAAAGATGCCACTGTCAGTGGAAAAGGATGAAAAAGAATGTGGCATAGGCATACGCTGATGTGGGTGATGAAGGTATGGAGGAGGGTGAGCGAGAACCGAGTCTTGTAGTGCCTGTCTGCAAAAGCTGCGAGGCATGGGATGAGAGCCTGTGCTCTCTGTGGGATGGGGTGAGGAGGGTCGAATGTGAGGTCATCCTACGAAGATCAACAGGGGGCGAGTGGTGAGGGGGCGAGATCATGTTGGCTGCAGAGAGCGATGGTTAAAACGAAAGCGCGAACGATATGAAGAAATGATACTCGCATTGCTGGGTTTCTTGGACTGCAGAAGGGGACATTTGGACAGCGGGGCGAGAGTACAACAAGGGCGGAACCAAGTGGACGTGCTTGGCTTAATAGCGAAATGAACGTCGTCCGCAGTGGCGTCGCTAGGCACTTTCTAGATAAGTGCATCTGACCCCTCAAAGGAGGGTTATCATGCCGTTTTCATCAAGCCTTTGTTGTATTCCTGTGGCTCAGCTGTGTATTATCTCCAGTGTTTTTATGACGACCACTGCAATTTTTGTGGATCCTGATTTCTTTTGCTGTGCTGTGAATCAAGTCTCACGGACACCGTCTCAGCTCCGGCAGAAAATTCACCGGATCAATTGGATAACATCCTTCCGCACCACAAAGTACTCGCGTTCGACGTCACCCAAGTGCCAGCATGACGATGAAGAGTGCCTCCGGGTACCTTTGCTATCGACACCACAGCGTTTGGCGCATCATTCCTTTGCTGTCAGTTGGGTGCTATTCACAGCCCTCAATCCTGTCCGCTTCGCCAAGTACGTACTGCATTATGCGTATCGTCATCCTTCCATTTCCCCCAGCTGTGGTTGGCGTATCCCAGGCTTTGCTGACAACGCCCTCGTCCATCTTCTTGCGGTGTGGAGTCTCGAATCGTTCCACTTTGAGCTTGATCAGTCGGCTCGTTACATGAGAACCACCTCGGAGGTGGTGACGTCTATAAATGCTTCAACTAGACGCCTCGTTCTCAATGGTGGGAATCCCTCTGAAATGGAAAAAATCCATATCGCGAGCCACCAAACCCACGTTCAGTTGCGGCTATACCACAAGGTTCAGGGTGTACCAAGATTGATATACATTGGTACGAACGTTTACGGTACGCCATCACCGACTTCTTGTATTTAATCCAAGGATTCTTCACGTTAGAAAGACAACCCGTAGTGCGCGCGAATAACCTGCGTGTAGCAGATGCCATTCGAGCAGGTATCAATATATCACGCTCGGCGCAGCACAATTGCAGTACTTTGATGACATCAGTATGGACGAGCGGGCGCGTAACCCTGATCGGTTGATCGATCGTGTTCATCAGCCCAGCGAACTTCCCACCAATGCGCTGGCAATAGAAGAACCCGGGCAAGAGCAAGTGCAACATGATATCACAACAGATATACAACAGTCCATCAAAATAGTATGTAACATCGTCCGGCGTCATGTAAAACGTTCTTGTGAGTCAATAGAAACAAGTCGATACGGTCCAACTGAGGTCCGGTACATAACCGCTGTTCAGCTTATTGTCTTCGATGACATCAAAAGAGTTTAGAACACGGTCAAACTGATACACATCTGCGAAATACGTCGTCGGCATCAGCCCCCTAACATGTCAAAACGCAAACGCTGCTGACCGTCTTTGGCAGTCCGTTCGGCCCAAATTTATTGCAGCCCGCATACAGATGAGGCCACCTGGACGAAGGACACGTTGACCGTACCCAGCGTACTCGCCTGATTACCCGTCAGGTTGTTCATCGCCGCCTCCGAGACCGTGAATCCGGACACGGTCCTATCCACAGCCAAGATATTGACCGTAGTGCTGCCGTACGTGACAGCATAGCACGCGCCACACTGCGCGGAATTCCAACCCTCCACGGTATAGACCCCACCGACATTTGGAAAGGTGGGAAGTGAGCCCAGTGTGGTGTAGCCTTTGCTCTCAAGACCGTTGGGCCCATTAGAACACGTTACCCGGTCGAGAGAGAGGGCACTGTTGTCATAATTGTTGTCGTAGGAGAGCGTCGTCGACGTCTGCGCGAGGACACGAAGACCAGAGACAAAGGTGAGGATAGTAACGAGGAGGGTGGTAAGGTGGTACATGGTGGACTAGGCACCAAATGCTGACGGTGGAGGAAAGGGGATGTATTGTAGTCGAGTGGAAAAATGGGACCGTTTTATACGCATGCCGAGCAAATGGAGAACCTTATTCTGAAAGACGTGCGTCGGAACGAGGGGGACATGCGGCATTCGTCCTTAACGGAGATTCTCGGATTAGGCAATGTGCTACAGACAGGAAATCAGGTAGTGAGGTTACGAAAAGAAGGGTGACACTGGACGTCGAAAATGAGCCACCCGCACACCATACTGTTAATATCGACGCGACTTACTGGAATGGCGGGCGGTAATTGGCCACGCCAGAGTGCAAATGTTTCAGCCATTCAAAGAACGCGTCGGAAGGAGGATCGTACGACACTTGGTGCGACGCGACGACCAACTTCCTCACAACGGAAGTTGATCACCGCACGCCAGCTCGAATCTCCACACACGGGCCCAAATATCCGCCAGGGTGGTTGTGACCACAATCATCTCCGTTTGGAGAACGCTTTCATAACTATACCGTTGCTTGAGCCAAGTGACCGTTCAATGTCCCAATCAGCTAACTTGAAGACTTCTCGGAGAGTGCGGTGTGAGTCGCGGCCATATCTCTACTTCGCGCCGTGCTTCTTTGTAGGGTGTAAATCACCGTTTCAAGGGTTGAAACGCATGGTAAGAACTCAAGGTTCCAACGCTTTCGAATCGTAATCTCCTAATCCGTACGGCCGGGGTTCAAACGTTCACCCCCAAAGCGAGGTCCGACTCGTGTGCGACTCGACCCTGCTTGTCTGGTTGTTGGGGATGATGTTGATCTGCTACTGATGGGTTTACAAGCTGGAAAAATGGCACATACGAATATATGCGTCATGCGCGAGTAAGAACACCGTTGCAGGGTTTCGAGGCACCGAGTCAAGGCTCTAAATCAGTAGTGAAAGTGACTAGCCTTGAATTGTAAGGAGTCACATTACGTTGAAAGACCTGCTGTGTAAGTGCGTTGGCGTCAGGCATCTGTCGTGTGTGAGAGATGGCGTGGTACTCTTTCCCAGCGAAATGGTGTTTGTAATTCTACCACAGCCGAGGGGGAAGTGAGATCGGGTCGGTTAGTTGGCTTATTTGTGTTTGCTATGTAGTCTGTAGCTACTTGCCTCTTGTTTCTCCAAAGTTTTGTATACTACTCTAGACAGTATGCGCTGCCGCGGTTACTCCACGCTCCCAACAAAAATATCCGAAATATCCACACAGCAAATGGCAATGCTAAGCGCTGAGCGAGCATTGAAATACTTTGTTGGCTTCGAGGAGGTTATAATCGCCACGACTCCATGGACTCTGCAAAGAGTGTCCTACACTTAATCGTGCTAGCCACGCAGCAAGTCCGAAACGCTACATCTCGGTATTCCACCACCAGAGGCGTCAGACAGGTCCGACAACACTCTCTCATCCGACTAGAATCCGAGTTCCAAACGATTACTGAAGTACTGATGGTTCTCGAGCCATCCTCGAAATCCTGGACAACCCACGGCTTCGTCGTCATTATATGCTCGATGACCGTTTGGTGGACTGGTTGTCCAATACCGAACCCGATGCGTGTTTGGATACATTGAGAGAGATGGAGAAAATCCTCAATATCCGAGTCGATCGTGAAGTGCAGGCGTTCTCTGGGTTCACCCCAACGAAATCCACGTGCGAAGAAGACGACATCAGTGCGGCCATCGTGCTATTCCGTGCCCGTAGGGCTCAATTTCACTTCCTGCTGACGACCGACGTTTGGTGAGTACTGCCAGTGTTCGCATGAACCTCGTGCATGACAGCATTATACAGGAACTATGATAAGGGGGATTCCACAAAGGCCATGCATTGTAGGCCCGAGTCAGTGTTGTCCCTGTAACGGGTGCGATCTGGGCTCACCTTCGGCTATACTAGGGAGGGTCGCATGCAAGGACAGGGACAGCCTCATTCCACACCAACCAAGGACTCCGCAACAGAAAGTCCAAGGAAGGAAATTATCTGTATGTACAGTCAATCCTTGGGGGGCATAAGTCGTTCACGCCAACGATATCACCCATCTAGCTCAGAAACTTAAAAAAATGGTTAAACTACTCGACGCATTGAATTGCTCAGTTAAACATCGAGAGACGTCATCGATACGTCAAACCGACACGTGCATGTGGTTACCTGCTACGGTTGTGTATAAGTCCTGGAAGGAGGGGACGGACTCGTTTGTGTGGCTGCAAGGGAAAGGTATGGTTTGCGATGCTCTAGATGTTTCTGTTCCTGACACGAAGTGGATCACAGCCGGTGCTGGAAAATCAGTTTTAGCGTGCGTTTATGCTTCGTGTTAGTGAAGCAGGGATGCTGACTACGCTTGTAGTTCCTTCGTCGTCGATGACCTCAACAACACATTGGACGATGGAGAATTTCTGGCCTACTTCTACTGTGACTTTCGAATGAAGCGGTCTACGAACGCTGTTGAAGTCATGCGTTCCATTCTTGCTCAGTTAATGGCGCGTCTCTGTGTTGTTATGGCCGACCCGGAGGATCTGTTGGACGAGTTACTCAAGGAGGGCGATAGTCGTGTCGACTCCTTCTACAACGTCAAGGGACTCTCGCATCATCTGTGCAAAGTAGCAAGATTATGCCCTCAAACGCCCGTCGTCATCGTCGACGCAATCGACGAATGCAGAGAGATGGAGGTCCTCCTCGATGGGCTGATAAGGAGCAGTGGTGATGTCCGAATATCTGCCACCACTCGGCCTCTGCAGAACATCATCAGTATTCTTTCTCCTTTCCTATGCATATCGATGGACAAAATGGCTAATGAATTGTCGGCTGACATCCTTCTCCACGTTACAAGAGAGCTCGACTCACGTCGTCGATTGAGAACGTTCGATGAGAAACTGAAAGAGGAAATCCGATCCAAACTATGCGCAGGGGCCGACGGCATGTAAGGAGTTCTTGTCTTTTTATTCCGTCACCGGGCTGACGGTTGCACTTTCAAGGTTTCGCTGGGTGCAATGCCAGATCGACACGGTCGAGAAATGTGCTTCAGTATCAGAAATTCGGAGGGTGCTTGGGAGCCTTCCAGAAGGACTGGAAGAGACATACAGGAGGATTCTTCTCGCAATAGACAGGGAACTTTCTGATGCACGACTAGTGCGACGTGCATTGGTGTGGCTGGTAGCTTCCCAGCGACCCATGCGCATGCGCGAACTTCTTGAAGGGCTCGCGATTGACCCGATACGGCAATTTTTAGCGACCAGATTTACGTTGGTCAAAGGTGCCGATCTGTTGGACGTCTGCAGAAGCCTTGTGGTCCATCACGAAGAGACCGACATCATCACCCTATCTCATATGAGCGTCAAGGTGGGCTCAGTCCACTGCAATCCTGGTTCTCTCCTACTTTCATTTAACCCACGAACTGTTCATCCAGGAGTACCTTACCGGAGAGCTTGTCGACGCCAAATTGCCACGATACTACATCATCTTGGAAGATGCGCACGAACGATTGGCCAGGCTTTGCATGGCCTATATCGCGTTCTGTCTCGACCAAATGAAGGAATCCAGGGAACGATCGTCTATTCTAATGCGAGACCGGAACCTCAGGGTTACTACCTCGTATGGGTCTCGCCCGCTCCTCAAATATGTGCTGTCGGATGGTTTCAGTCATCTCGGTCATCTCGGGTCGGACAATGCGGGGATTTTCGACGATATGGAGCGCCTTCAAGTAGCGATTCGTCGATACGCTTGGGAGTGGGACCAGCTGTGCAAATTGGTCCCATCAACTCGCCCTGGGATTCCGTGGCCAACGTCGAAGCACGATTTCACGATTTATACCCTCACCGCTTTTGCGTCCGACTCAATATTTCAAACATTCCTCTGTCGTACAGCCTTTGCACCAAAGGAAGACACGAATCCGTTGGTATATGCTGCGCATTTCGGCAAGACCCAGCGTGCTAGAATCCTGATCTCGCGAGGTGCCAATGTGAATGATCGTGGTTTGATTGTCGATGACATGGTCACCAATTATTCGGACGCGGGCGCCATGGATGCGGACGAATTGGATGAAGATGGAGATGGCTCAAACTCAGGCAGTTCGGATGTCGCCAGCGCTATAGATCGCAAAACAACCCCGCTGGAGGTTGCTATTCATCATTGGCATGCAGAAATTGTCCATCTGCTCTTGGCACAAGGGAGCGCCGTTCCCGATCGATTACTTGCGCATGTGCTCGGAGAACGCCCCCACGATTTCCCACCTTATATTATCAGCCGCCTACTACGAACAGCTGAGTTTTCCAAATGGGCAATCACTCCCTGGGAGAACCACAATCTTCTGGAAGCTCTCATCGACGATGACCATGAACAAGGAGAAGGTGGAGACGAGTTGATGCTTGCCATAAGGAGGCTCGTCGAAGTCGGCTGTGCAGAGATTCTACTCCTCGTTGCAGTGCAAAAGGGATGCATTCCAGTTATCGGGGCTCTACTGTCGATGAATACGTCAGATTTCGAGATATCCTCACCACACACCAATAGTTCGTCGTCTACCCGAATGCACAGAATCGACATACTGACATGCCGAAAAGACATCGTCAATGCCCTTGCAGTCAATGGAGATACACTGCTCCATGTAGCTATGCGGCTGTCTGACGAGCATAAGTGTCTGGTTATTACGAACCTTCTCATTGAAGCCGGCTGCAGCCCTCGCGAACTCGACGCTGACGACAAACCACCAATCCACATCGCCGTGGCGCGAGGACTCGTCTCCGTAGTGGATTATCTTCTTTCAAAGGACGTGCCACTTCCATCGAGGATCTTATTTGCAGCATTACATGTTATGATGCCGTTGAAGCGAGTCGGGATGATCCGCTTGCTTGTCAGCAAGGGAGCCAACGTATCCCTCACCAATTCTGATGGCGACACTCTGCTGCATGTCGTTATGCGGTCCCTCGATAGATCCGTTTGCATGGAGATCGCAGGGGTACTCATGGATGCCGGTTGCAAGTCTTCAACCTATAACCTACGTGGCGAAACACCCCTTCATATTGCAGCAAAACAAGGCTACGATGGAGTGGTCAACTTTCTGCTTTTGTTCAGCACACCATCAGATGTCGTGTCCATGTTGTATCACGCGCACTCGCCAACACTCCGTTCGATCATTGGCAACACAGATGGTTTGCGCTTCCGGCCAGAAGAAGAGGATAGGGTGCACCAAGCCATCAGACAGTTCCTAGACGACCAAGACAAATGCCTCGAGATGACAACAACATTTGCCTCCGCTGCAGGTGACCTTTTCAGATGCAGTTCTGGCAGTGCAATGCTCTTCGACATCGCCGTGAGGCAAGAATTTGATCTCGTTGTGGAATATCTCGTTTCGCAGAATGTACCATTTCCCCCAGGGATATTGTTCACTGCGATGCGATATCAACCCTCGATGTTCCCTCTCCTCGTTACCAGTGGAGCTGACGTGCACGTTCAAGACGAAAATGGACAATCCCTTCTAGATGTCACCATGTCGACGTCCGAGGCGGTTGGACCTCACACGGCTGTGCGATCATCCGCGGCCGCCGAAATACGGCCCACCTACTTTTCCTTGTCGCGAGCGTTTTTATTGCATGCAGAGTCACGGACTAAGGGGCCTCTTCCTCCTGATTTGCTTCTCACTGCATTGTGATATGGTCTCCACTCGATGGTTCGCTTGTTCGTGGACCGCGGAGCTGATGTCACCCAGCTCGTGCCTAATGGGAACAGTGCGCTGCACATCACGGTTGTGTCACACAGTCTCAGAACAGTGCAGGTCGTAGTCGAGGCTGGTTGTAGCTCTTCTGCACTGGATGCCGAAGGAAGAACACCTCTTCACATTGCCATCGCCCTTGGGCGCAACTCAATTGTGGCCTGCTTTCACGAGACGTGCCACTTCCTTCCGATATACTGTTCTTCTCCTTTCAATCGCAACCCTTCTCCAAAGAAAGCACCCCCTCTCGGATATTGATACTCACTTCGCTTATTCGCAAGGGGGCAGACGTCCACGCGCGAGACGTCAATGGAAATACCATGATACACCGTGCAGCGCAGTTGCCCTTCGAAAACGTGTCCTTGCAGGTGACAAAAATCCTCATCGAAGCTGGCTGCAGTCCTTCCACGCCTAATTCTGCAGGAGAACTACCTATCCAAATCGCCGTGCGTCGAACGCTGGCTAGTGTAGTGGAATACCTACTTTCACGCGGCGCGTCATTCCCTTGCGACATCATACTCACTGCATTACGTCCTCCATATGGATTTCATGGGGGTGTCGTGCGGGTACTATCTTTGCTGGTCGGAAGTGGGGCTTATGTTTGTGCTCTTGCGGCTAATGGAGATACAGCTTTGCACGTCGCTTTGGCACAGGAAAAGATGTGGTGGAGGACCGATTCTGTCAGGGATCATGGCCGCCAGGTGTTGGGTGTGGTGGAAATCCTTGTTCGGGCTGGTTGTGACATTTATGGACGGGATGCCGAAGGCCGTACATCTACCGAGGTTGCAGACGCCATAGGATGCTCTATGGTTGCGGACTACCTGCGGCTCCATTGCTGAACAACTGTGACGGTTGTCCTTTGGTCCTGCTCACGCGCCTCTGCTCCATCCTTTGTGATCTCCTCCAAACATTACCATCCCTGCAATGTATTTCACCCTCTTTCCACCTGGCTTCTTCCTCTCCTCGATCTCCTCGATCCCCATTGTCACCAGCTACGCTGTACTTGACATTCTGACTTGTAGCTCCAAGACTTTTATCATGCCTTGCCGGTCCGTTCAATGATTTGACGATTGCCCTCAGGCTCATCATCACTTAAAGTAGGGATGTTTCAAACCTGCGACCTTCAAGGCTAGGTTTCCAAGTACAACCGAATCATCCCCACGTCACGGTGATGTATCTAGGCCATTGATTTCTCGGGTATCGACCGTCATTGACTCTGTTCAATGCGAATCAGCACTGTGAACGGTTCCATCGTCTCGTCGCATCAGCCTAGAAAACCCCACATGACAACTTGAAAGGGCGTAACTGACGATCTTTACCATTCTCGTGCATCTCGAACTTTGCAATACACAAGAACGGTCGCCCAATCACCTGTGGAGGTTCTTCAGCGCCTGCGAAACGACGAGGCAGCATTGAACTCATCCAAAGTCAAAGATACCATACGTGACAGCATCACAGCAAAGCATGCGCTGCACCGCGGGAAGGTCCAACCCGACACGATGAAGATATCACCGACACCGGGGGAAATGTGGAGCGACCCCGGAGTGGTATATAGTGTTTCGTCTCAGGTTGATTGCCAGACACTACTTGATCGAACAAGAGGCTATGGTTCGTGCCGTAGGAGAGGGGCGTCGTCTGCGTGAGAATGGCAACGTCAAATACGGGTATATTGTCAACTAAAGAAACGAATGAAAACTAGATTTTAGCTTTCAGAGGTAGGAGGGGGTCTAAGCATTGTGCATATGATGTCCTACAACCATGCTGACAGTCGCGACTCGCCCCGGTACCATGCCAGAACGAGCGGGGCATGGTGTTTCGTCGCATTCAAGTGCTGCAGGCTTAGTGCAACGGCACCAAGTGAATCGTCTGCATGCTGAAAATCCAAAAATGTGTTCAATCCAAGTTTCTCGAACAAAATTTGATCCCCTACTCGTCTTCCAACGTCGTTGATCCATCATCGTCCTGCCCACCCATTTC
>JBBPQE010000607.1:0-15426 GCA_038092335.1 Boletus vinaceobasis
TTACCAATTATGAGATCAACGAGGGAGATAGGAGTTCCTGAGATGGAACTTCAGGGCTACAACGGGGGTAATGTTACAAATGTGGCGGACCCCCTATCGGCAGCGGACCCCCTATCGTTTTCCCTTAACGATCCCCCTCTCATCCCTTCGGACACTGCTTATCTCTCCCATTCCGGACAGGTCCCCTTCTCTGGGTTAGGACTCGACTCGGCTGTGCCAGACACAGCATGGGTGGAACTATTGGAGACGGAGTTATTCGCCAACCCCACCGCTTCCCCAGACCCTTTCCATTTCGGATATATTTAATCTTGTATGTTTTCTTACTGTTCCCGAGATTAATTTCGGGCTCTTTCCCTTTGCTATGTATTAATCTCAGACCCTTTCCTCTTAAGTCCTGATCTCTAATTCAGGACTCGTATCCCTTTCCATTGTTCGCCCAGCAGGGAATATCTTGAGTCATTAGTATAATTTCCCTATTTAAGAACATACCAGCCCTAGATCTGTCTGATAGTATTTAAGGCGGAGTTCCCCATGTACTTCTTTTCCTTAACCTTAATCTACGCCAATCTGTGTTGATCGAAGCTCACTGTCGGAGATGCTCTACTCCCGACTTCTATTTCTCCCGCTCGCTTCTCCCGCGATCCCTTACCCGGATATGCTGTTGCCCCTCCCTCCTGGACAAGGAGATACCACGAAGACTTCCCTGGACTCGTTGAGTGCCAGAGGCGTAGTCAAGACTTCCTAGGACTCGTTGAGTGCCTAGCGCATAGTCAACTGACATTGGGCTTTTGTTGATGCACTCACGTAACATCATGTGATCAATTCATTTCTCCACCTCAGTCTTTCAACTGCTCTCAGATCATCTCACTGGCACCCCCACCCCATTGCTGTTACCCTCACTCTCACCATCATTGCACACACTGCTGTCACTGTCACCCTCATCCTCACACTGACCTCACCCCCACCCTCATCATGCTGTTGTGTTGCCATTGCCCTCATGTCACTCTCTTCTGAGTTGTGTCCCTACCCTTCAGCTGCCATTCCCCTCATTCCCCCACCTCGTCGCTGTTGCCCAGGGCCTTGTTGTGCTACCCTCACTGTCTTGTCATGCTGCCATCACCCTCCAATGCCAATCACCCTTTGTTGTAACGAAGTGAGTTATGCAGATAGAGTTTCGCCGTGTCTAGCGCAGTTACAGTCTTCTGCGTGGGAATAAATATTGCTTCCTTTGAGAAGCAATCTATGACCACGAGGATCGAGTCATAACCCTGACATAGGGGCAGATCTGTAGTAAAATCCGCGGAGATATCTTCCCAAGGCCCATTAGGGATAGGAAGCGGGTTTAATTTGCCAGCTGGGGGCTGGTTCCCTGTTTTCATTCGTGTGCACCTGTCGCAACGAGATAGATAATTTTGGCCATAGGAGGCCATTTTGGGCCACCAATAACTTCTTTCTATCAGATCAAGTGTCTTGACAAGACCTGGATGATCAGCGACAGGTGAGTCGTGGCAAAGCTTTAGTATTTTCATTTTTATGTCATCTTCGTCGGGGACATATACTTTGTCTTCCCAATATAGCATTTCTTCCACACGGCACATGTTGTGCTTTTTACATAGTGCAGTGACCTTGCTTTCTTTAAGCAGTGTCATTTTAGCTTTGATGAGTTTTAGAATTTGTTTGCCTTCATCGTGAATTTCAACCCTGGTCTGGGTTCATACTCGCTCTGGCGGTATCATAATAATACCCTTGTTGTCATCATTGACTCCTTGGGCATGGTCTTCACGATGGCTAAGTGCGTCGGCTTTTACGTTAGTAGCGCCTGCTTTGTAGACAAACGCATAATTAAAGCATGTGAGCCATTGATACCAATGTGCTTGGCGTCGATTCAGATCTTGACTCTTCATAAAATACTGAAGGTTCACGTGGTCATTCCATATTTCAAATTGTCACTTCGTTACACTTGGATTCTCTCCACAAAGACCTTGTGATATTCCCTCCTCTTCTACTCTCTCTAGCTAGGACTAGTGTTGTGACCTAAGGATCTAGCGTTGATCTTTGTGGTTGTTTCACTTGAACTAGACTGTCATTATCCTTATCTCACCACGACTTTGCCAAATGAACGAGCAAGTGCGTCACATCCTAAATTCAAGTAGTTGCACTTCAGACTTATAGTCATCCAGTGCCTTCTCCTCACCATACCCTCTTCCCTGAAGCTCATTCAAGTCCCATCCGTCATTGCCTTGCTGCGCTAGAGGCGCTTTCTGCAGGCTTAGACAGATACCAAGCTTGGGTAGACAGAACAGGCGGAAACCTCCTGGGAGCAGAACTCCCAGAGGCACAGAGTGTAAGAGAGATGAGATTGCTGTCACCCTTTGAGCAGATGCTTGAAGTTATCAACCATGACCTATTCTCCTTTGACCTCAATGGAGAATTCTCTGAAGGCATCTATCATGCACTGGGAGATAGGGAAACTCCTCTCAAAGTTGATCAGGAATCAGCTTTACCTGATTATGATACATAGATTGATAAGGCAGAGTTCGATCCGAATGACCTCCCACCTGCTCTCCCTCGTGTTGTTGTGAAAGAAGAAGCCATAGAACTGCAACCGGCTATAAGGGATCTCCTGCCCCACACAGGCACAGATTACGTCACCCTTTACAGAGAAGCTCAGATAGCTCCTGTAAAGAGACAAAGAGAAGACTCAGTTGAAGAAAGACCAGTCAAAAGGGCTAAAGTCATCAAAAGAAGGACAATTAGGAGACTAAGACCAGAAGAAGACTTGCACTCAGCAGTAGTCTTATGACCTTGTCACACTTTACACCTGCTGAAGAGATTCAGACAGTAACTGATCAATACAATTTCTTTACTCTTTTCAACCGATCAGTTCATAATGTCTCAACATCTCGTAGAAAATCTTGGCATTGGCAACCAAGCCTCTGCACAAGATCACAACCAAGCAATCATTGATGAGTTCCATTCTCATCTCACAAACGCCAACAGATTGGCAGATTTGATTATGGAGTCCCAAAATAGTATCATGGACCTCCGAAGGATGATGGTGGAATTGTCCAACAAGATTGACAGATTGGGTCAGCTGCCCAGACAATAGGCTCCACCCCCAGCAGCACCACCTGCTCAACAACTGACACACTAGCCGAAGGTTCCAAAGCACTTTCGGTAAAAATCACTGGTTTCACACTCAATCTCAACAGTCCATCCATGGAGTCAAATTGCTGCCAGGTCCGATTCACATCAACAGGTAAGCTCATAGCTATTCCACCCAGTGCTGTATTCAGTTCCCATGCAGCCATAAAATATATGCCACCCATCAATGGCCTGCTCGTGTCAACTCCACACACGCATCTAGGCTAGTTGCTCTCCAAATTCTGTCTGTCTGCAATCCCGCCTGATGTCAGTGCTCATTCAACAGCAGAGTCGGGATCCTCTTTGGCTGCCGTTGAATTTTCACAGCGCCCTATTGACGACATGGAATCGGCCGACAGCGTCGCCTTGAAGCTGGCCAGCCTCCATTTCCCAAGGACTCCCCACAATGATGTGGCGATGGACATGACCAATCCAAGTTGTGTGCTTGCCACCATGCAGTTTCCAAGCAGACCCATAGATGACGATGTCATGGATGGGACAACTGCCAGTGTTGCCTGCAACCCACTCGATGCGCTCAAGTCGGTGACATTCTGTAACGAAGTGACAATTTCACTCCTTATCTCACTCCTTATCTTTTTCTTTGATCTTATCTTATCTAATCTTATCAAGCCACGTAATTATCTTATCACACAACATAACAGTGGACTTGTAACTTTCTTTTCTTTCTCCTCGCGCTCACAGATGCTTATAGTTATATTCACGTTCTCACGAGATCTCATCTCATTCACATGTTCATTACCATATGTACTTCTTTTCATTGCCACTCTATGCTTCCATTCCCTTCACATGATTATGCTTCTCTTCCATTCTGCCACACCATGTGTGCGCATCATGTATTTAATCTCCGTTTCCCTATGTACTTATGTAGACATGTACTTCCACGCACAGCTTGGTCTGTGCACATATGCCAATAGTATATAAACCCAGTGGACGATGGCTGGCATCCCCAGTCTAGTTCACTTGGTCATTTCCCATAAAGACCTTTGTGATATCCCCTCTCCTCTATTCCTCTTCTACTGTTACGTGAGTGCGTCAACAAAAGCTCAACAGGGGTTGACTACACTCCTGGCACTCAACGAGTCCAGGGAAGTCTTCAGAGTATCTCTGTATACAGGAGAGGGGAGGAATGAGGGCGTATCCGTGTAAGGGATCACGGGAGAAGCGAGCAGGAGAGTAGAAGTCAAGAAGAGGGCCCTTCTGACAGCGAGCTTTGATCAACACAGATAGGCGTAGATTAAGGTTAAGGAGAAGATACATGGGGAACTCCGCCTTAAATACTATCTAGACGAGTCTAGGGCCGGCGTGTTCTTAAATAAGAGAACAATACAAGTGAGTCGAGAAATAATCCCTAAGAGATGAACAATGGAGGGGAACATGAGTCCTGAACGAGAGATCAGGACTTAAAGGTGATAGGGTCTGAGATTAATAGAGAACGAGGAAAGAGTCCGAGATTAATCTTGGGGACAATAGGAAAGCATATGAGATTAAATAGGTCCGTGATGAAAAGAGCCCGAAGGCGCGGCGGGATCAGAGAACAGCTCTGTCTCTAATAACTCTGCCCAAGCTATGTCTGGCACAGCCGGGTCGAGTCCTTGAAACAACCACAAAGATCAATAGTAGATCCTTAGGTCACAGCACAAGATCCTAGTAGGAAGAGATAGAAGAGAGGAGATATCACAAGGTCTTTATGGGAAAGAACCAAGTGAACTAGACTGGGGATGTCAGCCGTTGTCCACAGGGCTTTTATACTATTGGCATATGCGCACAGACCAAGCTGTGCATGAGAGTACATGGCTACATAAGTACATAGGGGAACGGAGATTAAATACATGCTGCACACACATGGTGTGGCAGAATGGAAGAGAAGCATAGCACAGTAATAACCGTGGGAAGGAATGGAAGCATAAAGCGGAGATTAAAAGAGAAGACACACGGTAATGAGTGTGTGAACGAGATGAGATCTCGTGAGAAATGAATGTAACTATAAGCGTCCGTGAGCGCGAGAGAAGAAGAGAGGAAAGTTACAAGTCCAGCGTATGTTGTGAGATTAGATAAACGCATGGCTTGATAAGATTAGATAAGATAAGATCAAAGAAAAAGATAAGAGGAGAAATTGTCACTTCGTTACATGATCCTTACGTGAAGCAAAAGAGCAAGTGCAGCAAGTCCCACAGCTGTGGTGGAAAGTATAAGGGCTCAACTGTGCCCACTTCCAAAGTGAAGGAAAAGGAAAAAGCGTCCAGTAGGTGGTGAATTGATATGGATGTTTAGTCTGCTGACCACTCCTTCAGAACATCCCAAGCCACGGTTGATGCCTCTCCGAGGGAAGCCCATCAAGGGGTCATAATCAACCACCTCTTCCTTATTCGATCAGGTCAACTCACCCATGCTCACTCCAATTCAATCTCCCCCACCGCTTGCGCCTCTTGTCCCACAAGGTGACAACCTCAAGAAGACCCCTACAAAGAAGGCAAGGACTTCAGAAATGCTGAAAATAAGTCCAGGTCTTGTTGTGGATGTGCAGCATGCTATATTGTCACTGGAGGGAAAGACCCATTTGGCGAGAGCGTTCCTCAAGAATCTCCAAGCCCACACTTCCAGTATGGAGGCTTACATTGCGTCTCAACAGGAGGAGTTGGACGGGGTGAAGGCAGTACTGAATATGTTGTAGAAATGCTTCTGTCTGCTCCATTCTGTAGAGAACTGTTTCCGTTGCATGTGCCAATAGTATCTGTGTGTGTCTGTGTCTGTCCTTGTGGATCCTAGAAGTGTTTAAGGGAAAGAATGAATCAGAACTAAATATAAATATAAATGAAAGTAAGAAAAGGGATAGAAACCAGAACTCTATGGTAAGATTTCTCTTGTCTTTCTTCTTCGTTCCTTTGTCACATCTATACCACCAGACCCCCAAAGATCCAAACCAGATGACTCTGTAATAACCAGAATAAGAAAAGGAAAAATGAGCATAGTGTCTTTTACTCATCCGAATTGAATGTCCAGATATTAGTTCTTGAGACATGGAAATGTGTGTTATTTTTTGTGTTTTGCAATATCTTTTATCTGTTTTATTAGTTTTTCAGTTACTTTTATGTTTGGAAGAGAGAGGAAAAACAGAACGTCTAATCTGATGTTTAATGTGGTTTGTGTAATCTCTGGATGAAATCTGGGGTAGAAAGAGAGTGCTGGACCAAACCTGGGATAAAACAATATAGTATCTTTTAGCTCAAGGGGGCCTATGCCTTAGAGGCTGTGTCCGCTTTGTTGTCCTCTGCATCATACTTGTCCAATGCTTGCTCTTCCAATCCAGTAGGATCCATAAGTGGAATCTTGATTCCTGTTCTCAGAAAGTATTGTAGCAGCTGGAAGGCTGCATACCTGAGTCTTGAGGTTGAGCCATTCAGTTCAGCCAGCAGATACAATCCCCCGATAGTCCAGCAAAGAACTACCATGGGACCTAGGTACCATGGCTTCATCTTCCAGTTCAATTTCTTCTCAATCTTTAATTGAAACAAACCAAGATAGGAGAATATGTTTGTGCATTGTATCAGTGTCCTCTCATTGCTTTTGGAGTTGGTGCACTCGCCATGCAATCAGAGAGGTTCTAGAAAGAGGAGCAGCCTCATTGACAGGTATGAGAAAGATTACCTCTATGAGGTCAAATGGAAATAGTGGTTCCACACTATGTACCATAAAGTACGGTGAGAGTCCAGTGGACTTAAGAACAGTTACTCGTTCTGCCCAAAAAACAGAGTGAGTGGTGGATGACCAGCAAAGCTCTCCTTTCAGGGTACTTTTAACAATGGCCTTCCAGACATTATAGTGATGTCACTCTACCATGCCATTTGCTTGCGAGTTGTACAGGGAAATCCAGATATGGTGGATATTGTACCAAACCATCAAAAGGTCTAATGCCTGCACAAATGCTGGATCATTGTCAGTAACAATCTCTGCAACAGCTCCCCAGCGACAAAGTATATAAAGAAAGAGAGTGTGGACGCATTCTCGGATCACAACATATGCCACTCTGGGTATGTAGTGAGAGCACAATGAGCATGGCCAAGGAAATGGTATTCTTGGGACTGCAGCATGACCATCATATTGATATGGACTTTGTGAAAGAGTCTGCCCACCACAGGAACTGTCAGCAAAATGTGGAATTTCTGAGTTTGATGGATTTGACACTTATGGCAAGTCTGAATATACCACTTGACATCCTTGACCAACATGGGCCACCAGAACCTCAGCAGCAACCTTGTCTGGACAGAGAAGACACCCTTGTGTCCAAGGTCATCTTGTGCCTCTCTAATGAGTCTGTAGTGGTGTGCTACCAGGATTACTAGCTGATGGTGACTATGGAGCTCACAACAATACAGAGATCTGTCCAGGAGGAAGAAACGCATGGTGGCATAAATAAAGGAGGTGTAGTCAGAATTGGAGAGGTTGGGCAGTCAAATGCAGTTAGAGAGGAAATCTCTAATTCAATCAATCCGAGTGTCCCATGTGAGTGCCTTGGGTAAGCGAGGCAGTACCAGATCCAGTGCCTCCATGTTGGATAGAAGTACTGAAACATGGAAGAGAGACACAGAGAGCAGATGTGGATGTGGATGTGGATGCCTAGAAATATTAACAGGACCGCCAGGGGGAGACAAACAATCATTCAAAAGAGTAATGGAAAAGGAGTATGCGTCGTCCAACCAATTCTTGATGTTATCAGTATCAGGTGGATCATTCTCAGATGGTGGACAATGGGACAAGCCATCCATGCCTGTGTGATGGGTAGCTGATATGATATGTGAACCAGCCGGAATGTGAACAATAAAATACCTGCAATTCATTGATTGATGGTTGCATTGGGCTATAGATTGGGGTTATTTATCATCCCCTTGTCATATTTAGCATCCATCTCCACAGTGAAATTAGCAACTCCAAACACAAAAATCTGGACTGCCTGCAATGCGTGGAACAGCCTATACAGCTCCAATTTGGCTTGCAAGTATTGACTCTCAACCTCCATAAGGCTGAGGGAACCAAAACAATTTGGGTATCTTTTCCCATCATCTCCTTCCCGCAAGAGTCTGAATCTGACTGCAATCATAGAAGTGTCCACCACCAGGACCACTTCTCACCCGGATTTGTAATCTAAGCACCTCAATGCAGGGGAATGACATATGTATTGTATCCTTTAGATGCTGTATGGCAATTTGGTGGGGTTCCCCCAATCAAAGGGTGTCCCTTTCCAGGTCAATTGACCAATGGACAAGTAATAGAAGAGAAATTTTGGATGAAAATATGGAGTACACCACACACACCTAGGAATCTTGAACTTGTGTGAGGTTCTGGCACTCGAGCCAGTCACAGATCTTCTGAATCTTGTTCTCATGTGGAACATGCCCTTTGAAGATACACTTGTGTCCGACGATGGTAGCATCTGGGGCAGTGAGGACAAACTTCTTAGCAGAGACTATCACACCCATGTTCTGCAGTCATTATAGAATGCGATGGATGACTTTGAGGTGCTCCCAAATGAAGTGATGAATCCAGGGTTGGCTGGAATTGTTTCATAGGAGCTGTCCAGATTCTGATGCTGTGTGATGACCGACTTAACTGGAAGGTCATTGATGAAGGGATATGTGTGGCAGGGGATCTTGTCCTTCATTCTTCAGGACATGTCAGCCTGGTATATCTGTACCACATTCATGTATCCCATAGGGACGGTGGTAAGTCAATGGGGACCCATAGGACTGTTGAATGTAGTAAGGTCCCGAGACTCTGGATGCAATAGCCACTGGTCGTATCTCACGAAGGGGTCCATCATGTTATATATGGCATATCCAGCAAAGGATTCTGCAAAGTGTTCAACAAATGGGGGGGCGGATGAGTCACAGATAGTAACCCCATTACAGCTGTTTTCATTTTGATTTGGAATCCAATGTTGTAAAAGTTGTGCCTCGGGCACTGCCGGGATAGGATCCTGAACTCGCTGAAGCAAATAGTGGGATCGCTTAGCAGATACAATGATTGGCTGAATGAACAACAACCAGAAAGATAAGATATTTGTGGATAAGGGCATATAAGAGGATAAAGCATAGACACGCATAGACTTTGAGGATATCATGTAGATCCTGTAATCCACTCTGAGTTTTGTAACCAGCAACAGATGCCTTGTGAGAATCATTGAGTGACTTGCTTAGCACTTGAGCTATTGGCAAATGTAGACACCAATAAACGAACTGAGGAGAGTTCATCTAGAGGGCCCTGTGTTATGCTCAAACCCTAGTAGGAATGAACATAGACTCTAGGGTCGAGGTTTCTGAGGCTTCAAAGAGAAGGAGAAGTCATCTTCTTGAAACTTGTAGTGAAATGGCTACAAGTGGTTCAAGGTTTCAAGGCACAAAGCTGGCACTCAAAGTAGCCAGAGGTCTTATAGAAATCCAGGGACAATGTACAAGGTATATTCCAGAGTAGATCTAGGTTAAAGAGTACATCACATCTGGGATCGGTCTTATATAGAGGCTAATTGGAATGTAATGGAATGTCAAGGAACAAAGATGACTAACTGAGAACTTGGTGGAACACCAGGGAAGGTTTCTTAAATAATATGACTCAAGTGAGTCAACAGAAGAGAAAAGAAGGTCGCCAAAATAGCAAGAATAGTGAAAAAGACCATGCGGGGTCCCAACAGCATGGTTGTTAGTCCAAAGGCTAAGGGTTTCCATAGTAGAGAAGAGAAGCAAAGACGAAATAGAAAACGAATTGTAATATTACCCCCTCACTAGGGTTGAGTTTCCAATGAAAACCAACAGACGATTGACGTCTTATAGATCAAGATACCCTCCTGCTGGAGATCCCATGATATTTCCCCAGGCCACGTTGTCAAGGGCATTGTCGTAATTGTCGAGAGGGGACACAGATTGTGGTGACTGCCTGCGAAGAGGTTGACGATGGTTAAATACGGACATTTGTCGGTGAGGAGCGGGGATGGGTAATGGTGGTTGGAACAGGGTGGTGGAGTTATAACGAGGTTGCGACAAATGGGAGGAGGAAGACAAGGGGGAGATCAGAGAAGTAGGATGACGGAGTGGACAGCAGTTTTGGGTGTGGCCAGGGCTCCATCTGAGGCAGATGGGGCACTGATAAAATTGACAGGCGGGGTGAAAATGCCCAAGGCGATGACAATGATGACATGCCTGGTGATATCTGGGGTGGTCTGGGGGAAGAGGGGTTTCTCTGTCATACCCTGTCCATATGGCTTCTATGCAGGTCATGACGTCTATCTCGCTGGGAGAAAGGGGTTCTGAGAATGTGGAGGGGGTAGTAGAGCTGGGTCGTCCAGCCAGTTTGCGGATGTACCTGTCGATGTCCCGAAGGAATTCAATCATTCCTAGTTGATGCAGCACGAGAGTGATGGATCTGTGTAACTCTTGTTGGATATCCCAAAGGATGGTTCGGTAGAATGCTGCATGGGCATCAGGGGTGACAGGATTGGCAGAAAGAGCAAGATGTGATGTTTGTAAGAATGCTTGTTGTAACGCGTGGAGGGGGGAACCCATATCAAGAAAGGTGTCAATAGGGACGGCATAGCGGGAATTGGTGAGGTAATGATCAAGGGTGTGGATGTCGTCAGTGGAGGGGAAGTCTGGGTGGAGCCAATGGGCATAGAGAGGAACATCAACTGAAAGCACTCCTCTGGGAGTATTGGCAATAGAGGTGGGTTGGTCCGGTTCGACAAGAGGAGTTGAAGGGCAAGTTTCATTGTCAGGAGAGGGGGAATTGTTAAGTCCGTAGGAGGCTCTGGCTGCTCGAAATATAAGATCAAGTGAAGCGGCAGCAGAGGATGAGAAGTTATTGGTATGGAGGTTTTCAAGATTAAGTGGAGAATGATTCACTGGGTAAGAAGGGGAGACAGGGTGAGAAGTGTCATCAACTAAGGTAGAGGGAGGAATAGAGGATTCAGTCGAAATGGTAGGAGATGAAGGTGTTTGGTTAAGTTTGATGGCCATGATGATAACAGTTTTTATCGAGGGTTAAGGGGGAATATTGTGGGGTGAAGTCTTTTATAGGCAGTGAGAGTGGTCTGGGCGTTTTTCAAGTTCTATTCAGGGACCCATGAGTCATCTTCTGCAGAGTACCCTTTCCATCGGATCAGGAAGGTTCAGTGTGACGGAGTTCCTTTATGACATAAGATCCAGTCTATTTTGTATTCCTCTTTGTTATCGATGAGGTCAGGTGGGGGGTTAGGGAAGTTCTTCCTGTGGACGGGGTTTTCCCTATAGGATGATAAGAGCAAGGCATGGAAGATGGGGTGAATCTGCCATGTTTTGGGGAGGCAGAGTTAATAGGTGACAGGAGATAGGACTTTGGTGATAATGAAAGGTCCTTCCCGTTTAGGGGTGAATTTAGGGGAGGCGACTGATCATTTAAGATTCTTGGCTTCGAGTCATACTTTGTCTCCTTTTTTGAAAGGGAGGAAGGGCCATTGATTTCATGATGCTATGACCTGCCTGGCAAGTTCGTGGGACTCCAGGGCTTCGTTTCGGGCAGCAGACAGGGATTTGATTCTGGATTCAACAGCAGGGAGTTTAGTTTGGATAAGGACGGTGGGGAGGGGATGGGGTTCATACTGTATCCCATCATGAGGCAGAATGGAGATTGATTTGTAACAGAATGAGGTTGGTGATTGTGGGCAAATTCGGCATGAGGGATCATTTCTGCCCATGAAGTAGGATTGTTGCCACAGAAGATTCGCAAATAAGTCTCAATTTCTTGGTTGACTCATTCAGTTTCTCCATCAGTTTGAGGGTGATAGGCGGTGGAAAGGGATAAGTCATATTTCAGGAGTTTTCCAAGTTCTTTGGCAAAGGAGGAAGAGAACTGAGGTCTGTGATTGGAGATTACTTTTTCAAAGAGTCCGAAGTGAAGGAAGACTTGACAGATCGTGCAGCCGTCAACATATCAGTGGACATAGAAAGCAAGGCTGGGCCACCAGAACTCAAAGGCAACTAACTGCCGAGTCTTCAGATACCTGGAATATCCTGCAGACTCATGATCATGACATTGTTGAAGAATGGAATGGTGAAGGGCAGAGTCATCAGGGACATAGACACGGCCTTGGTAGGTGAGGATGCTGTTGGTCATCTGCCAGTCAGACAGGCAGGAGCGAAAGGTGAATGGAACATCTTCATTCATCGACTAAAGACTTTGAAGGACGAGGGGGTCCAAGGATGAAGAGGAAGCAATTTTGTGGGAAAGGGCGATATTGATGAGGTTGACAAAGAGAGAGGGAGGAAGAAGGGTGATGCCGGCGTTTGCCTCGGTGACTGGGGGTAGATGACCTGGTCGACATGAGAGGGTATCAGGTCCAGAGAGGAGTTTCCCTGGAACATGAATCATTTTGAGATCAAAGTCGCTGAGATCCAAAAGCCAGTGAGCTTGTCGGCAATTGAGGTTCTGGGGTTGGTGGAAATAGGTGAGGTTTTTATGATCAGTGAAGGTTTGGATGGGAAATGGGGAGCCATGAAGATAGTGTCGCCAGGCTTTAAGGGCACAGAGAACAGCTAAGAGTTCCTGATCATAAATGTCATAATTTCGTTTGGTGGGGGAGAAGGATTGAGACAAGTAGGAGCAAGGGTGCCAGTCACCATTTGAATCAGATTGAAGGAGAATCCCACCAGAGGCAAATTTGGAGGTGTTGGTGGTGATGGCAAAGGGAGCCGATAGGTCGGGGAGGTGAAGAATTGGTCTTGAGAGAAAGAGGGTTTTGAGGTGATCGAACACTTGTTGACAAAAAGGGGTCCAATTCCAAGAAAGATTTTTCTTGGTGAGGTCGATGAGGGGACAGGCAACATTAGAGTAGTCGGGAATAAACTGTTGGTAGAAATTGACGAAGCCAAGGAATGATCGGACATCCTTAACTTTGGAGGGAGTGGGCCAACTCGCAATGCCGTCGAGCTTTATGAGATCCATAGCGAGTTTACTGGGTTTTACTATCATACCCAAGTAATCAACTTCTTGGACGGCGAATTTACATTTTTCCAACTTTAGATGTAAGTCCAATTTAGTCATCCGTTGGAGAACTCATTTTGTTCGTTCAGTATAAGTAGCTTTGTCAGGGGAGAAGATAAGGAGGTCGTCCATGTAGATAATGAGCCAACCTTTGGAGATTATGTCATGGAAGGGGTCGTTCATGAAGCATTGGAATGTAGCCGGGGAGTTTGTGAGACCAAAGAACATAACAGTTGGTTTGAAAAGCCCTTTATGGGTGATGAAAGCGGCTTTCCATTGGTGTCCGTCTTTGATCCGAACATTGTTATATCCCCACCGTACGTCAAACTTGGTGAAGACCTTGACCCCACGTAGTTTATTGATGAGGTCCGACATAAGGGGGAGGGGGTAGGCGTCACGGACAGTATGTTCATTGAGGTATTGGTAATCTTGACAAGGGAGGAGTCCTCCATTCTTTTTTTTAACAAAGAAAAAGGGGGAGGCCTGGGGGGAGTTGAAGGGTCAGATTTTACTTGCTTTGAGGTTTTCATCCAGAAAATTCTCAGTGGCAGTCCGTTCTTTTGGGGAGAGTGGATAGACCTTTCCTACTTTTGGCGTAAAAGTCTCCAAAAGATTGATTTTGTGGTCATAAGGTCAGGACGGGGGAATGTGATCATTAGCTTCTTTCAAGAAGACAGAGGAGAATTCTGAGAATTCTGAGGGAAGGGAGGTTTTTGGTTTGTTTTTCTCGGCCACCATGGCTAATTCTGTGGTGGTGGTTAATTTGGCAATGATCGGTGATCCTAACGGGATGTAACGCGATCCACATCGGATGATGCGGTGGATTGTCCTATTGTTATAAGCTCGGGATATGAAAGCAGATTCTTCTTCCCAGTCATTGTATCGGAAGAGGTGGGAGTCAGTGACCACGTTAACGTAAACATGTTTGGGTGATCGGAAGGTCGGTTTAGAAAGAGGGCGTTGTGTTGTTTGGAATCTTTGGAGTAGAGGGAGAACAGTTCCTTGGATTGGTCCAAGGTTTTGTCAATGGCAAGGGTCCGTTTGTTCCAATTGATGGAAGGGTTGGTCTGTTTCAACCATGGGAGTCTGGGGATCACATTTTTGTTGAGGGACATAACATAGAACGTATGTTGGAGGGTGATTCCTTCAATATTGAGGAAGAGGGACACAGTATACTTGATAATGCCTCTCTTGTTCACAGAATTGTCGGCATTTCAGGTGAAAAGGGATTTCGGTAATTTGGTGGTAGGGAGTTTGTTCTTTCGAACGAAATCCCAGTCAATGTAGGAGATAGTTGCACCACTATCAATTAAAGCTTGGGTGTCGATGGTTTTCAAGGTGTGCAATGGTACGAGGAGTTGGATTGGAATTCACATAGATGGAGTACTTGATACTTGTACAGCACAGACTTTAGAAGAAGGGGAAACTAATGTCAAAATAGGTTCCCTCTTTAAAAATCCAATAATGTGAAAGATATCTTTTGGACATGTTCATCTTCTTTGTCATCGTCTTCGGTTTCTTGTAATTTTGGCAAGTCATCCTTTTTAACTTGTTGGACTTGTTGGGTTCTTTTGGGGGTTGAGGAGAAAGTGGGACATGCTGAGCTTAGATGTCCAGCCATCCTGCATCGAAAATAAAGTCCTTTTTTGATACACTTCTTTCTTTCTTCAGGGGTGAGTTTGGAAACTTTAATAACGTTGACGTCCATGGCATCTGGGTCCCTCCTAGGGGTGGGACATTGAATAGGGTGGTTACAATAAGTTGGTTGGAAAGGATGGTGGTTCTGTCGTTCAATGTCGTTGGCATGGTCCCAAGCCGAAAGGAAGGTGGTAGTGTTCTTTTGCCATTGGTCAACTGTGGTTGGGCGTTTGTTCATAGTCATGATCCTTTTCATCAGGAAGGTGGGGATTTCTGCGGCAAAATAGTTGATAATGTTATGATATACCATATTTTCAAACTTTTTCGTACTTACCATTTCTCTTTTCATGATCACGTGATCAGCACGTGACCGTGCGAACTATCACCTGATCTAAGGCTAGACCCATGACGTCATATGACATCATGCCTCATGTATTTAATCTCCGCTCCCTTCTTTTCTTCTTTTTCCTTTCCCACTCCACTACTTTACCTTCTTATAGTAATTTCTCTCACGCACTGCTTGGTCTGTGCACCATTCTCAAATGTATATAAGGTAGACATATTGCGACTGGAATCCCCAGTCTAATCCATTTGTACTTTGCCCTCCAAGGCTTGGTATTA
>JBBPQE010000608.1:0-15415 GCA_038092335.1 Boletus vinaceobasis
ACTAAAATGGCTGTACGTTTGTTTTGCATTATCGCGCATACTTTTTCACTTGCGTTGTTCCTACAGAGAAGAGGTAGACGTGGCCGAAAAACGTCTAATCGCAACGCAGCTCGGCCTGCTGAAGCTGATGATGATCGGGGCATGCTCGAACGGGCAGATATGCACAACGAACGATTCACAACATACTACCAAGCACAAAAAATAATATCTGACGATGAATGGGAAGTCTTCATGGATTCATTGCGACGTCCGCTTCCTACCACATTCCGGATAGCCGGGAGTAGACAGTACGGCTTGTCACCATTCATGGACGAAAGTCCCGTACTCACTGCGAATCAAGGATATCCCAGACCCTTGGAAATACGGTCAAGCATACCTACGTCCCCCTACTGTACAACGTCACTTTCGAAGATGAGATTGTCCCTCCTCCTGCTCAAATCCCTTGGTAAGCTTCAGTCGCGCATATATAGAGCTTACACGTATGGGGATATACAGGTACCCAGACGGGCTTGCATGGCAGTTCAATGTATCCAAAAAAGTGTTGAGGAAGTCGCCCGAGTTCAAGAAGTTCCACTCCTTCTTAGTGCACGAAACCGAAGTGGTCTGTTTCTCTACTGACTGGCTTGACAAACAGCTTATGCATCGTGAAGGGGAATATATCTCGGCAAGAAGCCGTGAGCATGTTACCGCCGCTCCTCCTCGACGTCCAGCCTCATCACAAGGTCAGTGCAATGGTCGACTCACATTACAGATATCCCAACCCTTTCACCATACATAGGTCATCGATATGTGCGCGGCACCGGGATCAAAGGTAACCAATCGACCACTCGATAAGTTTGTATATTCAATTTCGATATAAGACAGCCCAGCTGCTCGAAGCACTACACGCAAACGATACCGCCACTGCAACATCGACGCCCCCCGGCCTCCTCATCGCCAACGACAGTGACTCCAGACGCTCCCATCTCCTCATTCACCAATCCGCTCGACTCCCAAGCCCTTCTCTCATGGTCACCAATCTGGACGCGTCGATCTACCCAGTCCTTCGATCGACGACGGTCGAAAAACGTCGCTCAGCCAAAAAGACCCCGAGTCAACTCTTGTTCGACCGTATCCTCTGCGACGTACCGTGCAGCGGAGATGGGACGCTGCGAAAGAACGTCGGCATCTGGAAGCGCTGGCAACCTTTGGATGGCAACGGTTTGCATGGGTTCGTTCCGCCAGAGACACCACGTCGAACACGTCTGACGGTGTTCTCTAAGGCTTCAAGTTCGCATCCTTGAACGCGCCATGCACATGCTCGATCCAGATGGTCGCATCGTTTACTCCACTTGCTCCTTGAATCCTGTCGAAAACGAAGCCGTCATAGCCGCCGCTCTTAATTCTCATCCAGGTGTGGATAACAGGGATGCTCGTAACTCTTCCATGACCTTTTTTTTTCTGTTGTCAACAGAGTTTGAATTGGTAGACGTATCATCTCAATTGCCCGAGTTGATTCGTCGACCTGGAATTACGCACTGGTTGCCGACTGTCGGTCGTTCGATCGACACGTCGCATCCCTCCTGGGCAGCCTACATAGAAACCATCTCCGGAGACAAACGCGCCGAGTCAAAAATGCTCGAGACCCACTGGCCGCCGAGTAATGTCGGTGCACTGAAGCTCGAGCGCTGGTGCGCGGATTAGTGACCCACTGATCGCGTGTATGTTAACCGTGACCTGTTTACATCACCCAGTATACGCATTTACCCACATCTACAAGACACGGGTGGGTTTTTTGTCGCAGTTTTGGAGCGCAAAGAGAGCTATAAGTCATCGAAGAGCAGGCAGGCAGGGTGAGACTTCGCCAATCTCCCCCTCAATGATGCACTTAGCGATCACAAGGAAACGCGTGGCAGAGGAGGCAGATGCAGCCATTCCAGAGAGCAAGAAGCTCAAGCTGGAAACCAACATCTCTTCAAATGAGCCCGAAGAACTGCCAAGTGCAAGCATGTCGTCTGCTGAACCTACCACCGCCATCGAAGACGAACCAGGCACCGAGCGATCGCGCACCGCGCCAACCGCTCACACAAACAAACCGCGGGTCGTCGATTCCTCTTTCAAAGAAATGCCCTACACATTTTTATCGCCCGAGGACCCCGCACTCGTGAGCTGCATGTAAACATCTCTCCTCGGCCATCCCAACTCTCCCGTAAACAAAGTCATACTGACGAACCATACCGACAGGCAACAACTCCACCTCACTTCCGACTTCCCCTCTACCAACGTCCTCGTACGCAACCCCGAAGGCGACGCAGTGCGCTCCTTCTACCTCACCAACGACCGCGTCAAATCTGTCCTCTCCCACAACGACTACACCCGCATGCGTCTCATGACGAGCGGCACCAAGGTCATCACGAAGCAAGAAGCCGGCCGGGGCATGGACGCCCACTTTCGCATCCTCGGCGAAGGACTGCCAGTCGTGTTGCCGTACATCGACCCCACGACGATCATGACCGCGGATTTCGCGACGCTGAGGATACTGCTGCAGACGTATTACCCGCTATGTGCGTCTTTTCAAGAACCGTTCAAGTCGGCGATCGAGGCACGAGGTGAGCGATATTCGAGGTGCTGGATGTGTAAGCCGAGCGCTGGGTGCCCTCCCCCCTAGGGTCTGGAAGTCACGTCGTACGCTTTCCTGCCTCGCAGTCTGCCGATACCACGTAAGCGACCAACTGTGTCGTCTCTCGATGGAGCTCATCGGCGTACTTACGCGTACGCTGTCTCTCGACAGTCTCTCGCGCGATCTCGTGTTGCCACTCTGGAAATCCAACGTCTCTGTCACCCTCATGATCGACAAAAAAGCAAAGAGGTCCGTATTTCACTGGGAGTCTGTCCGCCTGCGCATCACCCACCTCGCTGCCACATAACAGCGCGCTCAGCCTACGCCTCTTTGGTGAGGACGTGACGATCGCTGCACGCGAAGCTGGCAAAAAGAAAAGGCTTGCAACGTCCACAGCCACGTCAGCAGTAAGTCATCCCAACGAGCCTGAGCCAGGACCTGAACACGGCGAAGAGGATGGTAATTTTGACGAAGAGGAAAACGACGACATTGATACGAAGGAGTAAGAACATTAGCGGATGGATGCGTATGTACGTACTATACAACAACTACAGTATATGTATGTAGCAAGAGGGCCCAGGCGAGAGTTCACAGCGAAGATACTATTGATTGTATCCAGGAATTACCCTCAATGCGTGGTCGGAAAGCTTCCACACATCGACGTAACTCCTCAAGTTGCATGTCCGCGGAGACGTCCTCCATAACGACGTCTTCGCCATCCGTGCCCGAGGTCGATTCTGCCCACTTTCGGAGGAGATCTTCGACGATCTGGATACCTTCCTCCGTCACCTTATCCGAGTGCCGGGGTTCGGGATGCTGGCCCACCGCAAAATCCTCGAGCTCGTCCGCCTTGCGCTTCGCCAGCTACAACATACATGTGACAACGCAATCCATGAACGAGAACGAAAACACACCTTGACGACGTTTTCAGGGAAGTTTGCCAATTGGGCGACGTGGATACCGAAGCTCTGGTCCGAGACGCCTGACATCCCAAGTCAGCATATCTGCAGGCCACAACAACGGGTAGGACGATTGCATACCGGGTTCGACCTTGTATAAGAGCGTGATATCCCGTTCCTGGGATCCTTCTTCTCGACCAACGTGTGCGACGACATGCAAATTCTTTACGTGTGAAATTTCTTGGTCCAGTGCTGTGAGCTCGTGGAAGTGCGTCGCGAAGAGACAGAAAGCTCGAATTTTCGAAGCAACGTGTCTATTAAGGAATGACGATTAACGCGTCGTAAGGAGTTGGTTTGAGAACATACTCTGAGATTGCCCACGCGAGCCCGAAACCATCATAGGTTGAAGTCCCTTTGATTCGATCATCAGCGCTCACGAGCACCTGCCAGATGTGTAGCATTATCACCTCTCCCGAGTTCGTCAATGATGATTAACGAGTCCTTTGACGCTGACTGCAACAAATCAACTCCCGACGAGGCGAGTGATGAGAACACCCACCCTAAGAATTGACGCGGTTTCGAGCATCTCGGCCATAAATGTTGACACGCCTTTGAGCTGCGAGTCACCCGCGCCCACACGGCAGAGGATAGAATCGAATATCGGGAGAGTAGCGGAAGAACAAGGAACGAAACTCCCGGTCTGAGCCATAAGAGTTATCACACCGACCTACAAACCACTTAGTTCGCCTCAGCTCAGTGTCTCGAAAATATTGTCATCACCTGTCGGATGTACGTGCTCTTTCCACCCATATTAGGCCCCGCTATGACAGCGGTCACGACGATCAGCAGCGTCAATAAACAACCCTAGGAGTGTTTGGGACATACTGATAATCTGGAACTCCCCCTCTCCTTTGACCATTTCAACGTCATTAGGGATGAAGCTAATTTCGTCTTGAACCTCTAGACAAGGATGTCGTGCATCTTTCAATACGAGGCTGCTCTCGCCTTGATGTCGTGGAGGGTGTCAGCTATCAGGTAAGGGAATGATTAGTAGCTTACCTTTCTCAAAGACGTTAGGCTTAACGTATGGTTCCGGGGCATTCACCGAGACGTGTGCGAAGCTATGAACATGGAAAGGTTAGGATAGGTCTGAGGAGAGACTGGGAACGAACCTAACGATGACATCGAGGTGGGCGAGGACATGATCCAATTTCTCCAGAACAGGGGTATATGTCGCTATATAACGTGTTGGTCCCACCGGTGTTTGTAACGTCAGATACTCACAGGCAATGTTCACAACCTCTTTTACAAGCCCAGACTGGGTACGTTGATACTTTTCGCTCGTCTCCTGATACTCTGTCGCGAGACTCTTCAATGCCTTGGTCGTAAAGTACACGCCCGCTTTGATCGTTCCGAGCTCGATATATTTCTTGCTCTTCGCAATGGCTTTTGCATCCTAGCCCGCCAAGCGAGAGATTATAATTTCAGCATAACCGGTAGGCAGCGCAGGAAAACATACGTTCTTGGTCAGCCTGAAGCAATATCCATATGTTGTGGAGTTTTCCAAGTGTAATTTCTTGTCAAGGTCAAGCCCGAGATCCTTGCCGACAGCGCGGTGCTCGGCGTCCAGCCCGTCCCTTGCCTAGCAAATATTTGGCAAGATCCGGTCAATCAATTAGCCTTTTAATTCTATGGCTGGACACCGAACTCTCGACGAACCCACCTCCATGAGTTGGGCGCCCAACCTCTGCAAGCCCTCATCGTACTCTGGTTTGATGGTGTACGTATGCGTGTCGAGTGAAGCAAGATCGAGGGTGGTTTCCACCATATCAGAGTATTTAGAGAGATTATCGGAGAGGCTCTATTGGGGCGGGATTGAAAATCAGGACACGGTCTGTATGCATCCAACTGCAACAGGGATAAGAAATGAAGAGACGTACCCTTAAAGGTCCTAGGTATACCTCTTCCACAAGTATTCTGTGTGCCTCATGTTCGTACTGGATGCCCTCGAGGGTTTCAAGGAGACCTGGCATCTGTTGCGGACATTGTTCAGCATCGAAGAATAAATATGTTGTCGTGAGCGTCACCTTCAGTACTACCTGATACACGCGAACGACATCCTCGAGAGAAGCGACACCCTTCTTGAACCGTTTGCTTAACCGGTGAAGGTCAGGCATTAGTTTCAGGTAGTCATCCTGCATCAGTTCAGAGTGAGATGAGGCTGCAAATATGGAACAGGTTACAAATTATATCCGTTACCTGTAAGGCTCGTCTTGTCGAAGAATCATCTACAAAGGTTTCTACCAGATCTTGTCGCTTCCCTGTGAAAAAAATTCTTGCATTCAGCACGAGAAACATTATTGAGAGTACATTGAGTTAGATAAGGCGAACCGCGACTCACGTATTTCGTGCAAATTGACGAGAGGCTGCTTTAACCAAGTTGCGAGGAGTCTAGTTCCCTGCGCGGTCTTGCATTTATTCAAAAGGCCCAACAGCGTGGATGACTTGTTGAGGTTACCCTGTATATGCGTGAGTCCATGATAAAGTAAAGGATACACAGCTTGTCGGCTGACCCCTCCTTCGAAATCAACTAATGCCAATGCCCTCACGGAACTGGCATCCAGACGCATGTATTGTGCGAGATTGTGTGTTTTGAGTTTGTATGCGCCGTGATTCGCAGGATCAGAAAGAAGAGAAAGATAGATGACGAGCGCAGCTAAAGCACCCGGCGCAGGGACAGCTGTTTGCAAATGGCAACGTCAGCACGAAGGCCCTACAGAAGAGTGGGAGGGCGCACTGCTGGTGCTCAGTGCATCTTCCGTTTCCTCGGATGCGGTTAGCTTTTTAATATCTTCCAAGATGTTTTTGGTAGTAAACTCGCCTAGGTACGCGCACGTTAGGGACAGCAGAGATGGAAGACAAATACATACTGGGTTTTCGTTCTGTGACGACGACACCACATCGCTCGAGGACTGCTTTGAGCTTGTTAAGGTCGAAATCACGGTCTGTGATGCCTGATGCAGTGCCTGTAGGTATGATGGCTTCTTTGACGGACAGTTGGATAATGAGAGACTGCGCGACGAGTCAGACCGAATCGCGACATATAAGTAGGCAAGCACGTACTTCAGTGTTCGAGAAGAGGTCATTGTCTACAAAGTCGGCGGCGCCAATTTCGCGAACGCTCGCGTCGGCGTATGCGATGCTGACATACTTTGTCTTTGCCTTTTCGCCACTGGCTGCAGCGGCGATCTTGATTGCAATGACAATGGGTGCAGAAAGGACGTCCGAGTTTGCAAAGAGAAGGTCCTCAACTGCTTGGAGATTACCCGGCGACGCCTAGGAGGCGTGTCAGCATGTGCGGAGGGAATGTCGCGTCGCTTACCTCTTTCTGCAGCACGAATTTCGCAGCCTTTCGCCCCTGGCCTGGTGCTGGGACCCAGATCTCGACTCTGAGCTGCTTGACGGTCAATGCCTCGCGCAAGAACGTGTGTCCGAGGGTGTAGTTGAGCGTTACACTTGGGAGCCCGGCAGTCTTTCCACCTGCACCGAGATACTTGAGCACGGAGTTGGTGCAGAAGACATGTGTCGCGACGTAGAGCGCGTCTGGGCCGTGCGCGGAGTAAAAGTCACCGCGGTCAAAGAGACGGACGATGCCATCGTCGGAGGGGGATTTGTTGGGGAGCGCTGAGAAGAAGGCAACAAAGCCGGGTGCGAAGTCGTGCTCGCTGTCTTTCTCTCTCCCGTACATGGCAGACATGTCGACGCGGTGTGACCAGTGTGACTGTTACTGCTTTGCTCTGCTATGGTTGAGTTGTTAGAGGCGCCCGTCAGTCTCGCCGCTGTCCGCATACACGGCGCCAACACCACAACCCGCGCCTTCCTCGACTGGCTTCTTGCCCCGCACCTCGTCCTCGCGCCCCACTCTACTTTCCAGAACGTCCTCGATACCACCACCGACATCTCCCGCGCACTCACCGCTACCGGACTCTTCCGCACACACTCCGTCCGCATACTCCAAGCCGAAGACGGCTCCGATGCCCACGTCGACCTCGTCTATGACGTGCACGAACGCGGCAGGTTCTTCATAAAGACCTCCACAGAGCTCGGTGATGGCGAGGGCAATGCGGCAAGTATCCTCTCCTTTTTCTGTCTGTGCACTCACTCCGTCCTAGTCACTCGAGGGTCGTCTCACAAACCTCTTTGGCTATGCTGACGTCCTTTCCCTTAACGCTTCCCTGGGGACCAAGACCAAACGCGCATTCGACGCGTCCTTATCCTTTCCCGTCACGCCCACCATGTCCTCTCACGCCTTTCTCAGCCTAGTCGGCACCGAGCGAGAACTCGGCATACAAGGTGGTGGCGGCAGGGAGGAACGCATGGCCCTCAAAGCCGGCCTCAAACAGTATTCCCTCGGCATTCCCATCCCAGGCAATGAGATGGCCGCCGAGCTTGCCTGGAGGTGTATAGGATCACTCGGCGACGATGCTGGTATCAGGTATTCCCGACCTACGTTTCTTACTCCGACCCATGTTCACCCGTCATCAGCATTCGTCACTCTGCCGGCCCCGCCGCCAAGGCGTCTCTTTCCCACATCTACACCCGCGACACCCTCAACGATTCCGTCATGCCTACCTCTGGTTTCTTACTTCGAGTCACCAACGAACTTGCCCTTACTGGCAAAGTTGATCCCTTCGTGCCACTCCCGTCTCCCGGCGCCAGTCAAAACCTCCTCGGAGAGGGCAACAATGCATTTTGCAAGACAGAAGCCCATACCAAGAAAGGATGGTCATTAGCAAAGGGACTGGCAAGTCACTTCTACAACATGTCACGCCCCACACGATTTATTAGTGTACACAGACCCTCTCCCTAACGGGACGTGCAGGTCTTCTCCATCTCCTAGCGGGTGATCCGGGTACCGTCCACCATTCGGACAAGTTTCAGCTCGGTGGGCCGCTCAGTGTAAGGGCCTTTGGACCCGCCGGCATGGGTGGTCACGAGGGGTGTAAGGAGTTTGTGCTGTTATAACGCTGATGGCGCTAATCTAGACGCTCGTAGCGACCCCTGTAGGCGGAGATCTCTATTACTCTTTTGGACTATCAATATTGGGTGACATTCCCAAACGTCCCCAGTGGCCTACTAAATTTCATGCGTGGATCAATGCGGGGAGACTACAAAGCATCGACAGATGTGTGCATTCCCTCCTGCTTTTTTATCTGTGGCGCTCATTCTACTCTTTCCTCGCCCATCCCGTCGCTTGCAAACGTACTCAGCACCCCTCTTCCGATCCATCCACACGGCGATCACACATCCCTCTATAAGCGTTGGTTTAGGTCTCGTATACCGTTTCGACCCCATCCGCGTCGAGGTCAACTTGGGAGTGCCCCTCGTGGCTACCAAAGGAGAGGTATTGAAGCGGGGACCACAGGTGGGAATTGGCTTGGAGTTTTTGTAGCCAGGATTGATGCCGATCCACACCACGGATAACGATACAGCTTGGTACTAAATCATGGAATTGATGCCTTTGGGCTCTGCATTCAGAGACACCTGGGCTGAAACGTTTTGTTGGAGCAACGTTCTTGTTAACTCTGTTCAGAGGTTTGTGACGCAGAGATTATGCGCCAGGGGTGGGTGCAAGATCTTCTTTAACTGAGCTCCTTGGGGAGCCAATGCACTCGTTTGGTAGAAATGCAGGTCGGATCCAGGAACGGTAACCCGAATTGCCTATGTACACACCTGAATCTCCGAGTTCATCCTCACCGGAGATCATGCCCTGTGGAAATTAGTTATGAAGGCGTATTTACCAGTATTTACCAGTATTAACAAAAAGTGGTTGAGATCGAGTTAATACTGGATGAAGACCTCCCCTCAAAGTGGGAGTTATTTGAGGAAGTCGATATGAAGGGGCATAACCCAATGTTTTCTGAGCTCGAATGACCTGAAAATTGATAACAGATGATATTTTTCATCTTTCCCTCTAGGCCAGACACCACGGCATGCAATCTCATCCCATATCACGAGGTATTGTGTCGATCATTTGATACCTCATGATATTAGTACATATTTCTGCAGGTCGCAATCTCACCCAATCTAATCTGATATAAAACAGTTGCATTCACTAGTATACAGACCTGGTAGCTATGCGATCTACACAGCAGGGTGAGAAAAGCAATTATCTGCTGTGAAAAAAGCCTACTTAGTGGCAAGAAGAGTGCAGGGTCATTTGACAAATTGATAACTGTCTGAAAGGATGGGCAAAAGTCCTTCTGGTGCCTAGGAGAAAGTTGAAAGGAAGTGAGGACTGGAATGTTTGAGAAAGCAGACTTGTAGTATAATATGGTGAAACCAGTGACTCGGGATATCTTCAGAGCATCGGACCATTGAAGGCATCTTTGTTCCAGGCATCACGAGCAACCTAGAAACACCCAACACACTATTACAGTAGTATTCAGGAGAACATACCACTCAGATTAATAGAGTGCACAAGATCCATTGCTTCCTGATCATAAGCCTGCAGAGTTATAGTGACAAGGTATGTCACAGAATGAGGTTATGTAGCTCACCTCCTGCTATTCTTTTGTCAAACCATCATAATAAATCTTGAATTCTGCCATAGTCCCATTGGTTGTGTCTTTAAATTGTTTCAACCAGCGGTGTGTGCACAAGTTTCTACCCCAAGATTAGCGAATGATAATACTTGCCTACTGTGTACTTACCTTCCATTGCGAACAGGTCCTGGCTGCATCTTTACAACCTTCTGTGTGGTAGCACGCTGGGCTGTCACAGGTGGGATGCAGGAACCTGCCCCAGTTGACTTGGAGGAGTTGTTGCTAGCGGAACCTGTGCTGGCAGCAGATGGTGCAGTGGTATCTGACTCTGGAGTTGGAATTTGGATGTCCAACTTCACTGCAACGTCTGCCAACGAGCTCCTAGGACATAGTTAACCTACTAACAAATGGGGCTGATAATACGTACAATGGATTTGTATAAAGAGTTGCTGCCTTGGAAGTCTTGTTGTCATTGGTGACAGCCTGAGTTGCAGTGGTGTCACTGCTGGTCTTCCTGTTCTCGCATGTGACCTCCTGGTCTTCGGTGGCTCTCGCAGTGGTGGATTTGTTGTCAGTGCCTCATGTGATGGTCTTGGTGTTCTTGGCAACCTCCTGGTCTTTGGTGGCTTTCGCAGCAGTGGATTCATTGTCAGCGCCTTGTGTGATAGTCTCAATGCTTTTGGTGACCTCCTGGTCTTTGGTGGCTCTCATGGTGGTGGATTTATTGTCAGCACGTCGTGTCATAGTCTCAATGCTCTTGACAACCTCCTGGTCTTCGGTGGCTCTTGCAGCAGTGGATTCATTGTCAGTGCCTTGTGTGATGGTCTTGGTTGTGTTATTGTCCCCATATACCAAGTTGTCGAAGATCGAATGAGAGGTCATAGCCATTCTGATAGTACCAGCAGACTCAGAATCCACTAGAAATAATGTTACTAGAGTCAACTCGGGAAGATAGGAAACATCACCTTGCTTCATTTTTTTCATGGGATGAGTAGTGTCCATCCGCATAGCAGCATGCTTTAGTTTGACAACCTTTCTATCATTCTTTGTCTGCAATTTGAGGTTTTCATCAAGATTATAAGCACACCATGCTGGGTAGATTGTTTGTGCCAAGCAGTCTAGCTTCCATCTGTTTTCAGCACACCTGAAAAGTGGATAAGAATCTTCAATGGCAGAATGAAATTGCTGCTGGCTGCTAGTGTCCAATGCTCCCCAGGTTGCTGGGGCATGAGTGTTGTTTGCAAGCTGGAGGAATGTGCTGTGCATGCATGCTTTGATGGAGGTGAGTTGACTATCTGAAATGATCTTGCTGTCCTTTTTCTCCAGGTATGGTTCTTTCCTGCACTTTGCATTTTGTGCCTTCGGGGTCGCCAACCACTTTTCAAAGTCCTCCAGGGTCCAAAACAAAATATCTGGGTGAGTCAGCCATGATGGAGATGATAGTGCAGGGTCGATGACTGCAGGTTTTCAATCGAGAAGCTCCCTACCATACATATTTATAGATTTATTATGATGCATAGGAGAAAACTCACTGCAAAGTGTAATGAAGTGACAATTTCTCTCCTTATCTTTTTCCTTGATCTTATCTTATCTAATCTTATCAAGCCACACATTTATCTTATCTCACAACATATGCTGGACTTGTAACTTTTTCTCCTTCTCTTCTCACACTCACAGATGCTTTCTCTATTTAGTTACATTCATGTTCTCACAAGATCTTACTGTATTCCATTCCCACATTCATTTCTGTATGTCTTCTTTCCATTTCTGCTTATGCTTCCATTCTATTCCCACGGTAATCACTGTGCATGCTTCTCTTCCATTCTGCCACATCTCCTGTATGCAGCATGTATTTAATCTCCATCTTATGTACATATGTAGTAGTGTACAGCTTGGTCTGTGCACGATAGCTAGACACTATATAAACCCCAAGGAGCCCACCGGACATCCTCCAGTTTGGTTCTCTTGGATTTTTCCCTTGAGATAAAGTCCCCTCTTCTAAAAGTCCCATCACTCCTGAGTTCAGTGATCAGCCTAGGACCTATTCCTTAAAGGTCTTTAAAGGTTGTTTCACAAAGTGTCTTGCTCGATTCTAAGCTTTAGATTTTCTGCCTCAAGAATCTTTCCACGCTCATGCGCAGCATGGAGCTCACACATATAGTCAAAGGCACTGGCACCTGGGAACGTTAGGTGCTTACCATAAAAATTATGATAGATCTATAGATAAATTAGTAAATTAATGTCTTATCTGTTGTGACCTTCAAGGACTTCATTCCAAGATCAAGGAGCAATGGCTATATTGATGACTCTAATGCAGAGCACTCATCGGACAACTTAAACACTACTGGATAAGAGAGGATAGGGGAGAGAGTTTCCTTAATACAATGCCTTGGAGGATAAAGTACAATGGATTAGACTGGGGATTCCAGTCACAAAGTGTCTACCTTATATACACTTGGGAAACACACACAGACCATGCAGTGTGTGAGAAGTATTACTAAAAGAAGATAAAGTAGTGGAGTGGGAAAGGAAGAAGAAGAAAAGAAGAAGCAGAGATTAAATACATGAGGCATGATGTCATGGGTCTGGTCTCAGGTCAGGTGATTTGTTTGCACGGTCATGTGCTGATCACGTGATCAAGAAAAGAAAAATAGTAAGTATGAAAAAGTTTGAAAATATGGTATATCATAACACTACTCCCTCTTTAGGACTCATATTCCAGGCGAGTCACATAAGAACGTGTCTTGGTAAAGGTTTCATAAGGTTGAAACAGAGTTTCAAACTTGACAGTTGAAAGTCCTTGGAGTTTTCAAGGTGCAGAAGGATTTGACATATGGAAATCCTGGATTACATCAAGGGAATTTTGAAGGTTGTCTATTGGTTCCCAAGTACAATCTGTGTCGTTGTATCCTTTCCAATGCACCAGATACTGGATTTTTCTGTTTTTCATTCTTGACCCAGTGATATAGTCCACCTCAAACTGCTCATATCCTTCTTTGTCAACTTGGATAGTGTTGGGGTGTAATATCTTCTGTCCAGGAAGGGTTTCGTGATAAGATTTGATATGGGAAATGTTGACAGTGGGATGAATATGGATAGAGTTTGGTAATTTGAGTTTAATGGCATTTGGAAGTACTTCTAGGATCTCATAAGGTCCGATCTATTTTTGGGTAAGTTTCTTTGCTGCATATGGTAATTTCAGCTTTTCGGTTGATAGCCAAACCTGTTGGCCTTTTTCATACTCTGGAGTATCTGAGCGCTTCTTTTTGGCAACATGCCTCATTCGTTCTCTGGTTTGTTCTAGAGTCTGCTCTACTTTGTGGGATCTACCAACTTCTGCTGTGAAGCCACTGAGATTCTTGGCATTTCCTTCAAAACCCAATATAGTTACATGTGATGGCAAAAGGAATGGCGCCGGTGGCAGTTGTGAGAGAGTTATTATGATGGAATTGTGCTATCTTGATCCAATCTGCCCAATCTCCTTGTTTCTTGGCCACATAATCACGGAGATATTGTTCTAGATCTCAATTAACCCGTTTGGTTTGTCCATCTGGTGGGGGTGATAAGCGGTGGAGATCTTTTGGGAGATAGAAAGAAGTTTACAGAGCTCTGTGGTGAACTCCAAAACAAACTGTGGTCCTCGATTGGAAATGACTGAAGAGGGAAGTCCGTGTACACATCATATGTTATCTCTAAATATAATGGCTAAGTCCTTGGAAGAAACTGTATCATATGTGGGAATGGAAACAACTTCTTTGGAGAATCGATCAACAATTACACAAATAGTCATAAAAGAACATGATACAGGTAATCCCATGATAAAATCCACTGAAAGATCTTCCCATGGATGCTTAGGAGTGGGAAGGGGGAGGAGTTTTCCTACTGGTGCTTTTGACTTTCCCTTCGTGAGGGCACACACTTGGCAGCTATCTACATATTTTTTAACATCTCTTGTGACTCCTGGCCATGAGAAATATCAAGTAAGGAGATGTATTGTACAAGCTTGACCAGAATGGCCAGTGATGGGAGAATCATGACAAATGTCCATAAGTTGCATATGTAAGGAGAGAGGAATGAAAACTTTGTTTTTGTTGTTTTTGAAAATATGGTTATCAGAATTAAAGGTGAAATTGTCTATTTCGCTTACTCCCTCTTTAAGGGAGGCTTGCTGAAGAGAATTGTAAAAAGAGGAGGAAATGGAAACATTGTTAATAAAAAGAGAGGGAGGTAAAACCGTAATGTTCGTATTATGATCAGGAAGGGCATCACCGTGATCTGGGTGACGAGACAAGGCATTGGCTCTACCATTGCTACTTCCAGGTTTGTAGACCATAACATAGTGGAATTCTTGAAGAAGCACGTGCCAGTGAGCTTGTCGACCTGATAAGGTTTGCGGCTTCTTCCAATATTCGAGGTTCTTATGATCTGTCCAGATCTCAAACCATTCTCGACCTATCAAATAATGACACCATTCCTCCAATGCATGGATGACGGCAAGGAGTTCTTTGTCATAAATGGAATAATTGTGCTCAGCGCTATCAAAAGAATAAGAAATAAAGGTGCAGGGTCACCATAACTTATCCTCACAAAGAACTGACAAAATGGCTCCTGTGGCAATGTCTGATGCATCAGTTTCCACACACATTTCTTAATCCTGATTAGGGTAAGCAAGAAGTAGGGATTCCTGGAACTTGTTTTTTAGCACATTGAAGGCAAGTTGTTGTTTCACTTCCCATGTGAATGGAACATCTTTCTTGCTAAGATTGTTCAAGGGGCGTGCGATTTTGGTGAAACCTTCAATGAATCTTCTCAATAATAGTTACAAAGTCTGAGGAAGCCTTGTAGTTCTTTGAGACAAGTGGGAACTGGCCAATCTAAGACCCCAGCTACCTTCTTTTCCTGCATCTCGACTCCCTCTTACTACCATACTCAGAAAGTCAACCTTCTCTTTCAAGAAAGCACACTTCTCGGGTTTTACATAAAGGTCGTTCTTCCTGAGATAATGTAATACTTCTTTTACAATGTCCTCATGCTCTTCTTTGGTTTTCCCTTTTGTAAATATCATACAATCATCAATGTAGATAACCAGTACCACATACAGTGGCTCAAATAAGTGTCCCAATGTTTGGCTGTTTTGGAAAGAATTGATATTTGTAAGAGATCCAGAAGGAGTTAGCTCTAACGCTTGCAGGGTTGTCAATAGCCCTAACCCTTTCCCTGAATATGAGTACTTAGTCATGTGATTTGGTTGCCATGGCACTCAGATATAACCATATTAAAATGACAAATCATTGGGACACTTATTTGAGCAGCATTTCTATTTCAGAGTTTTAGTATTTAGTATGTCCCCCTGTGCCTTTATCATTGCATGC